>OX155955.1:2811618-2952078 GCA_944548615.1 Micropterix aruncella
TATATATATATATATATATATATATATATATATATATATATATATATATATATATATATATATATATATATATATATATATATACATATATATATATATATATATATATATATATATATATATATATATATATATATATATATATACCTATATATATATATATATATATATATATATATATATATATATATATATATATATATATATATATATATATATATATATATATATATATATATATATATATATATATATATATATATATATATATATATATATATATATATATATATATATATATATATATATATATATATATATATAAATATATATATATATATATATATATATATATATATATATATATATATATATATTATATATATATATATATATATTATATATATATATATATATATATATATATATATATATATATATATATATATATATATATATATATATATATATATATATATATATATATTCTTTTTAGAATTGATCAATAAGATGATTATAAAGTAAATAATTATAAAAGCCACTTACATCGTGACGAAGGATTCCCTTGATCGGATTCGGGAATGCTTTAGGTGTTAACGAGAATGATGAATGCCTCTCACTTGCGGAAAGAGGAGTAGGTTTAAGTTGGGCCCATTTTTCAACTAGTAAACGCTCACCCTTCATCCAATTATCTCAAAAATTAAGCTACAATCCTTCTTTATACGTAAACTCACTCAATTTCCTATTATTTCAGGGGAAATAACAAGACAAGACGAGCTACTTGACAGATGGAAGAATTTAAAATTTCGAATTTCGTTTTTTTATTTTCTAAAGGTGCGATATAAAGAAGCTGCGATCAATATTCAGCTGAAAACTTAAAATATATATATATATATATATATATATATATATATATATATATATATATATATATATATATATATATATATATACATATATATATATATATATATATATATATATATATATATATATATATATATATATATATTGATATTTTAAGGGTGTAAATTTTTTTAAATTATTTTCAATAATATATAAAATTAGATTCATGAAAAGTTACTTATCTGGGGTCCTGGTGGACCAGAAACATTTTACCGATAGTTAATGTCCTCTTTAAATACTTAGGGCAGCAGCACCTGTTTCCGCAATTGATAATTTATGATGTTCTTAGTTATTGCAGCCGAATTACTGTATGCCCTTGGATGTAATAAGTATAGGAGGATATATATATATATATATACATATATATACAATATATATATATATATATATATATATATATATATATTGTAACACGAGCTCTGTGTTTTCCTGCGGGTTTTCACTATTTTCACGCATTTTCTCACATTCGTATCGAAGCCGGCGCGCACGCATAGTTTTGACAGCTGAAGCGCCGAGTTCAAAAGCGAGCAACATTGCGGCGAGTGACGTAAAGAAGGACATCGCGTTGCCAGTACGACTATAGGATACGATTGCGAATCAAAATCATGAAAATGAAAAAGTCATAATTAGAGATTGAAGAGGAGTCAATAAATCGTAGTTATTTGAGTAATCGCCGAGTAAATTAATTCTTGCCTTTATACACTCAATTTCAGCATGATACAGGAGGGAGCCGCTGCCTTCTAGCGTTGGTTATCAAATATTAATGAATTCAGGGAATAACCGGGATAAATAAGATATGTTTTCAGTAGTGGTAAAATTCCTTTATTTTAATAAAATACATACACGCAATATTAAGCGCTATTAATAATTCCGGAAATTAGCGTTGAGATGTACGCGGGAAAATCCGATAGGCAAACCCTCATCTAGGCGGAATATTCTCGAAATCGACCGCCCTTGCTAGAACTCCTTCCATTCGAATTCGAGAAATCGTACGAGCCAGACAAAGTCCCGGAGAAGTCCAGAACTTATAGATAGGACCTCAATATTTTCTCCGGTGAGTGTTCGTTTGATAATTGATATTGTGAGAACTAGATTCCCTGGGGCGGGCATAGCTCGACGGGAGTTTCCGGCCTTTGGGCGGCTTGTCCGGAATGTGGAGTGCCGTCTCCCTTCCGTGATGCCTTCCACTGCCTGGATCCCGCATACTGACGGATACGTTCTTCCGGCAGGGACTTTTGCAGGGGCGATTATCAGTCGCCCTATTTTCGGCGAAGCCTGAGGCGCCGCCCATACACTCCAGCGAACCGCCCTCCAGCAGGAACGACACTCGGGTAGCCCTTCGGCCCCGTCTCCACATCAGCAGCGGCAGTATCTCCAGACAATCGTCGGGGAGAAAAATACGATTGCGCGGCCGCCAATACTATCGTACGATAGCCGACGCATCGTACCACCCGCCTACCTGCTCGACTCCGGCTCGAAGCAGCGACCAGCCGGCCGCCGAAGACGAACGAGTGAACCCGAAAACATTCGCCGAGATCCAGGCTTACCAACCTTACCAGATCCCGAGAGTGGTACCAACCGTTCCAAGCCGACCGCGAATATCGGTGTGGCGATTCCATGCGATACGCCATATATATAGATCAAGCTAGGAGCCGACCCTGACATAAAGTCTGCATTGCTAATAATATATGAGCATATTACTCACCATTCGATAATTTTTCCATCTCTTTGATTATTTGATTATGTTATTATTTTATTGTGTAATCTGTATTTTTGAATGTTGTCGAATTAATAATTGATAATTTTAACTGATAAACTAATAGGAAGATATTAATAACTGACTGGATAATAAAGGCCACTGTTGGTAATTAACAAAATAAATCTTTTACTATTTGGTAATATAAAAACCTGTAACGCTATAGATTCCAAATATTTCCCAAGACTATATAGAGTCAAAGAAAAATATAGGTTACAATATATATATATATATATATATATATATATATATATATATATATATATATATATATATATATATATATATATATATATATATATATATATATATATATATATATATATATATATATATATATATATATATATATATATATATATATATATATATATATATATATATATATATATTAGGCACTCGAATGGCACCTTCGTATGCTAACCTTTTTATGGGTTTATTAGAGCAAAATTTTCTTAAAACACAAAATTTAAAACCCATTTTATGGTATAGGTTTATTGACGACATAATAATGATTTGGCCACACGGACAAGTTACGTTAACAACCTTTCTTGACGACCTAAATAATTTTGGACCTTTAAATTTCATATATATATATATATATATATATATATATATATATATATGTATATATATATATATATATATATATATATATATATATATATATATATATATATATATATATATATATATATATATATATATATATATACAATGTATATATATATATATATATATATATATATATATATATATATATATATATATATATATATATATATATATATATATATATATATATATATATATATATATATATATATATATATATATATATATATATACAATGTGATTTCGGCTCAACAAGGCATCTGTTTACTGGATTTCAAGCCTTTAAATGCAAAATTTCGTGTATAATACTGTCGATGTTAGGTATATTATAAAAAAATCATTGCAATTTAGTTATCCAACCGGTTTTATACTAGATTGCATTAAAAATATATTATATGGCGCTGTATTCGCCATATAATATATGGCGCCATATAATACAAGCCCCCTCACCCCCTCCCATTCCCCCCGACGCGCCAACCACCAACCCCCTTTATAGTGAATAGGGTCCATTAAAATCGCAAATGTATTTTTTAAAATGTATTCTTTTAGTAGCATTTTCGTAGTATTTTAGCATTATTTTCTTACTATATTTGTAGTACTTCCCGTGGTAGTAAATAGTGTTTTTCCAATATGAAGTATTTCAAAAATTATATATATATATATATATATATATATATATATATATATATATATATATATATATATATATATATATATATATATATATATATATATATATATATATATATATATATATATATATATATATATATATATATATATATATATATATATATATATATATATATATATATTATTTTTTCAAATTGAAATTATGTTTATTACTAAATAAATGAAATGATAAAATAATGAAACGGCACTTATCTGGTCTGTGGTGACCAGGAGTGACTCCACGCCTTATTCTTCTCTTCCTTCAGCGCTTGCTAGGTGTTTCCTGCTGTGGTATTGGAACCTGATCAAAATGGCAGCGGCAACACAACAATGCGAGACGAGAATGAATGCTGGAATATAATAGGCGATTAGTGTTTCTTAAATATTAATGATTGTTATAAAATGTATATCAATATTTCGGCTCAGCCGTCGTCAAGATATGTGACATTTCTCTATATATATATATATATATATATATATATATATATATATATATATATATATATATATATATATATATATATATATAATGTGATTTCGGCTCAACAAGGCATCTGTTTACTGGATTTCAAGCCTTTAAATGCAAAATTTCGAGATTGAAGTACATATGAGTAGCGCGTCCCCTGGTGGATCTTTTTCAACCACAATATTTACAACTTTTGCCATGACCAAATAATGCCTGCATACCAAATGTCAGAAATGTCAGCTTAATAGGATGAAGCGTTTGGGCGCTATCGTGGAGGAATACACACAGAGTGACAGACACATAGACACACAAAAGTGCGTTCACAATAGTTCCCTTTGCCGGGAAAGTAGTATATGGCTTATCATCATGGCCGTATTATGAATACTCTCTCGATTGGATCGCTTTTAGCGATTGAAAAGCAATAATCGTTTTATATGGCTTTACGAATTACCCCCCACCTCGCTATCGCATTGTTATGACCATTCTCTAGCTTATCTATCGCTGCTCAACTCATAGACTGAATAAAACCCAACTGAAGGCATATTATTGAAAAAGAAAGCATGCCATAGACAAATTTAGCTTGCATTTTTTATCAGGAATCACACCCCTGGATCAAAAGAAATGCGTTTGGTCGGCTTCAGCTTTTCGTTCCGTCAAAAATGGACTTACATAGTCGCAAGATATTGATGCAAATATATTGTAAAATTAAACAGAATAAATCTAACCTATACATATAAAAATGGATGTTGGTTTATCTGTTTGTCTCTCTGAGCTTTACATATCGACCCTTTTTGAACCGTTTACTATGAAAGTTGGCACAACTAGAGCTGTCGACTACAACGTGCGAACCCGTCACCTCAGGAAGTTTTAATGATATTAGATGGTTCTGTCTTCTGTGAGGTGAGCGCAGAAGACTTGAGACGAAAAAGTTCACCGCGTAGTTGTGCCACTCGCCCGTAAGAAGCCAACGCCGCACCGCGAGATAACCAGGTTAATCACCCAGCGCACCGACACTCGCGCCCTTACTACAAGTTGCAATCACATTACTCCGGTCTCCCGACTGGTTAAAGGTTCGAGGTCGTCTGCGCGGTACTTTTCCTTACGTAGCGGTGATACAGTGTCTACCAAATCTACCGCAAACCACGGCATCTTTTACCCGGCTCTTCACCCGGTATCGGGTAGCCGATTGCTCGTTTTAAAAGCAGCTGCCGTAAGGTGAACGACTATCCCCGCTTTATAGGAGACAGTACTGTTTTCAGACTCCCCCGGCTGTCGGTCAGAATGTAACGCAGGTACTCCTAGGTATGGGTGCCGGTAGCAGGGTGCAAGGGGGTGCACTTGCACCCCCCTGTCGGAAAAAAATATAAGTAAGAGATTAGGATTTTTTTTATTGAGTTAGGTAACTGTTTGGATAAAGGCAGGATAAGGCAGCTGGTGTAAATTGTGTCTTAAAATCATAAAGAAAAGTTTTTGCAATTATTTATTTTTGTTTATTTATATATTATTATTTACGTATATATAAAGTATATATAGAGTGTAGGTAGATACGTTTTGTATATATGTGTGTGTGTGTATGTGTATATACCTATACTACTGTGAAAAAGTCTTCGAACGGTTACCCACAAAATAAACGAGGTGTCGTATTTTTTAAAGTAACTAAGTGCGCCCATTCCTTTTTTATGTCGGGATTGTTCATTCATCGGAGGAGTCATAAAACTTTATTAGACATTTCTGCAACCTACCTGGGTTGGGAAACAATTAGAAGAGTGGACAATGGTTAAATTTTCACAAAATGCCGTTCTCGTCTTTACCTGAAAAAGGGGTTGTAGTTAATACTAATGTTATTTTTGAGTAGATGCATATTGAGTACGTCGCAAAACGGTTATTGTGAAATAGTTTTTGATTCTCTCTGCGAATATTAAAAAAATATATAATTCGAAATACCGTCGTTTAACCCTGCCGGGGAAAATTGTTTATTTTGCTGTTGACCTGTGAACTCTTTTAATATATTTTATTAAAATGAATAAAATTAGTGCAATGGATCGACAAAAAAAAAATTATTCCCCATAAAGTAGTACATTCAGTGCGAAAAATCCAACAACTGTACTGCTTTAGTAATTCATGTACCCGTCTGAATACAGTCTCTCATGATTTCTGACCAAGGGTCCATCAATGAAAAAAAAAAAAAATAAATAAAACTGCGTGTCTAGGTTGCCGACCAAATTTGTTCATCACATTGTCATTAAGTTTAGTGTCCTTCTCTACTCTTTTCTATTTTATTAGTTAATAGTATAGTGTGTAGATGCAGATGCACCTCCCTGAAAGTAATCCTGGCGACGCCCATGGAGTCCTAAGGAAAACTGGCTTGCAGGCCAGAGTCCTACCCTGGCCTGCACTTCTGCGTGGAGGCCGCCGGATGGGTGTTGACTCGTGAGTTTGACCGATTCTGCACACATGGGTCTCAAGACCAAGCTGCCACAGGGCCAATTACAAATACTTACTGTCAATATTGGAGTACCCCAAGGCTCAATTCTTGGACCGTTGCTTTTCATTATTTACATAAATGACCTGAGTCCAAATCTATCTAAATGTGAAGTCACCCAATTTGCAGACGATACTAGCGCTGTAGTTGAAGCTGACAACATAAATACGCTCACTGCCAATATCAATACATCTCTTGGTGAACTTCATGATTGGTTTAATGCGAACAAGATGTCTCTAAATATGTCTAAAACTGTTATTTTAAATTTTAATAGCAAGACATCATCTATAAAAGTTAACTACCCGGTTGAACTTGCAGAATCAGTTAAATTCCTCGGACTACATCTGGATGCAAAGATGTCATGGAATCTACATATAGAGCATGTTAAGTCAAAACTTTCGTCAGCCTGCTATGCTCTATTACGCATCAGAAATTGTTTGGAGAGAACTGAAGTAATATCGGCCTATTACACGCTAGTTGAGTCACACCTGCGCTATGGTATTCTTTTATGGGGTAATGCAGCACACATCAACAGTGTATTCACTCTCCAGAAAAGAGCCATACGTGCGATAGTAGGTATTGGTCCACGGCAGTCATGTCGTGAACACTTTCAAAAACTAGGGATATTGACCGTATATGCGATTTTTGCTCAAGAAGTTCTTTGCGAATTCTATTGCAATAAGAGCTCGGCCATATCCCACGAGGAAGTACATCGGCATGACACCAGGAATAAAACCCTGTATCTCCAACCGTTCGTAGCACGTACTGCCAAGTTCCAGGCGACTAGTCGATACTTAGGCCTCAAACTTTTCAATAAATTGCCCGAAAGATTAAAAGCAATTAAAAACATCGATATTTTCAAGAGATCCATCCGAGTCTATCTGCTTAAAATCAACATGTATGCCCATAACGACTTCTTAAAATATTTTGAAAATACATAGCATCGTATCTACCCATTTAATCTAATACATATTATTTACCGTTAATTGTTTTGTTGTAAACTGTTATCATATAGTCTATGTTTTTGTAAATTGGTAAGTTTAAAGCTATATATTGTATATCATCTCTTGTCTAAATTGAGTAACTAGTTTAAGATTAATTACTGTCATTCCCTCACAATTGTATGGTTGTATTGGAAATAAATACCTTTTACTTTACTTTTTTTTAATTAGCTCCCAATTGCAAATGGGCCATGGCTACCAAAGTTGGCACTTAAAAGTATATTTTCATGAAGAATGATTTGATGCTATCCACTAGATGGCGCCGCAGCTCATTAACTCTCTACTGTTCAACCGATCGCAATCAAAATTGGCATACATAGGTATTTCAGCTTGGATAATATTTTCACGCTATCCATTTTGTTGCAACTCGCTTCTAGATGGCGCTGCTATACATCAACTTCTATAGCGACTAGCCATGAATGCCACCAAGCTAGTATTTAGAGAATAAAACAGGTAATTGAAATGAAATTAACTCAAAATATTGCATAAATTAACAAAAAATTAATTCTTATATTGCATAAAAAAACTTACATTCTAAAATATCGAAGTAGTATGAATCTGGAAATTAAATTAATGTATAATATCGTAAGATGAAGTTTATATAGGTCAAATAAATTAATAAATAATATAAAATCGCGTAATAACGGGCAAAAAGGAATAAATAAAAACCTTGAATATATTACAAAGTATAACAACAATAATGCAAAGAAGTTTATTGCACAATATAATTTATCATCTTTTCCACCTCATTTCTCCCAAGCTGAAGTAAGAATTCCGTAATTCAAATTTAATTGATTTTAAATTTCTGCATATTCTTCTAGATTTATTGCAAATTTTTATAGAGTTTTAGTTGTCTCCTGTTTTCGGATACATGGTTATACTTTCGTGAAGCGAAAATAAACCGATTGCATGTACTCCGCAAACGCTCCATTTGATGAGGAGTTTTTCAGGTAAGTCGAAGTAAGCCATTCAGATTTCAACTATATTAATATATTAAACTTAAGAAAATAGAACACGACCCGGTGGCATAGTGGTTAGGTTGCCTGATCTTACATTTAAGGTCCCGGGTTCGATTCCCGGCTGAATTACCATTTTCCGTAGGAATCAAATTAACGGAATTGCATTTTCAATTCTATTGATCGAATGCAATAACAAGACACACACTTACAGACATGTTACACGCACACATACGTATAACACGTCATAGTAGGGTTGGTTGTAAGAGATTGTCATATGACAATAAACCCGCCCATTGTGACATTTTCACAATAGAGTATAAACAAAACAAAGAGATATGTATACATATAATAGTACGTCATAATATAAAATTTAAGTGTATTCATAGGCATACAAATACATACATAAATACATATATAATTTATAGATAAATATTAAATACTAGATACTATATAGATTTTAAAAATCGTGCTCTATTTTAGTATATATGTTATTAGTGTCTTTGTTTCTTCTCGACCCATAGGCAAAAGGTTTTTCTTTACTCCATTGTAAGTCCTAGATTTCAGTCCTGTAGGAAATACACGATTCATTTTGTTAAACAGTGAGGAGCAATGTAAGAAAAGTGTTTTTGTGCAAAACTTCTTCTCTTTTTTGGGATTTTAAGTGCTGTCTGTTTGTTGTTTTTCGTGTAACTTTGTGGTGTATTGAATAAAGATGATAATCCTCATAATCAGAATAGTATAGTAGGATTACATTAGCGTATATCTGACGAACGTCTAGGACTTAAGATTCCTCATACAAGCTCTCAGAAGGATACCGGAAGGGCCTTTTGTAGATTAATTAGAGGATCAAGTGCTTGCAGCAAAGCTCCATCCCAAGCTATGATTCCGTATGCTAGTAAGTTATGGGCCAATGCGAAATATATAGTTCTAACTAAATCTTTGGATACGGCATTTCTTATTAAACTTAAAATTATGTATAAGTTTTCTCACGTTTGTACTACTAAAGTGAAAATTCTACTTTCGTACTACTAAAAGTAGGTACTTTTAATTAACAAAACACAACACGTTCAGTGATTTCTCTAAATGTTGGAATAATAATTAATTCTGTTGTCAAAATAACGTGACCCGTTTAGATGTTAATGACTACAATTGTTTGTAATCGTTTCTGTATCGATTCCGTTAATTTCGGCGTCACATGACTGAAACTTGATTTCCACAGTGTAAAGGAATACTTAGAGTTGAAATAGTCACGTGCGCGATTAGAGCCAGTATTTATAGAGAATAAATATATTTATTTTAAGTTATTACTTTGGATCCGAACTCTAGGGAACCATATATTGGGGCCATGCCCAGGTAATTGCTGTTTACTCACACTGGCCACGTTGAACTTGGATAACATTGGTTTGAGTTGGAATTTCAAATTCAATTAAATTTTAATTTACTGCCATGTTGCTTTTTGCTTTGCTTTTTAAAGATCTGCTCTTTATTTGTCTTTTTACACGACTGTCCAACAAAAAAAGAATGTTATGTGTTCAGGATTCATCTATGTATGTTTTCCGTTTCTTTATTCTACCATAACTCCTAAACGCTCGAACTGATTTAGAAGTATCTTCTATTTTTAGAATTGTCATGCCATCCCGAATGTTTTAGGTGCCTTAACTTACCAAATATCAAGTAAATAGTTGTTTAAATATCAAAGTCTCGACATGTCAATAAATTAAAATAAATATATTGTGTTTAGTGTCAAATGAAATGCCTTATTGACTACATTCCGAAAGTATATATGGATAAATACGTAAACAAAAATTTTTCATAAATAACCTATAATCAAAATAATTATTGTAGTAGTATAAATTTAGTAGTTCGCTTTTTGTAACGGCAGTCGTGTCTTTAGTATAAACTTCTCTGCCAGAAATTAAGATTGAAGTTTCTTCTTTCATTTCATTGTGTATATGGATTTCCTTCGCTGCTTTTCAAGTAGTTTTTATTAACTTTATTTTACATTAAAGCATCATCCTATGAACGGATTCTTTACAAACATGGCCTAATAATTGCTATTAGTTTGGCCAGACAATGTCATCAGCGCCATCTATGCATGTCACCGGCGCAAAAGGGTTGCCAAAAAGTGCTATGACGATAAGCAATCTAATAACATAATTAATCAATGTTAGCTACAAATTTCCTACCGCATAGCCCAATGAATGGTGTGCTTTACCCCCCGCATAGAAAACAGCTGCAACATACATTAGCAATCGACAATGGCTAAAAACTATTTCTTATTCATTGTATATTGATTAGTGCGACTATAAATTGCCGGCTTCTAGCCCGGCTCGTGCTCCAAGTTCAAAGCTACTATTTCTCTTCATTTTGTTGGCCTTAGCCTTCATTTGAATAAGTTAGTGGAGTCGATCGCCTAGCTCGTATAATATGTTTTATTACTTACGTGGTGATGTTTGTGAAGGAAAAATAATTCTATGGGTTTCCTCGTGTAGAGCTTCTTCTATTTGACGTCACTCGTCTATTATATAGCATTATAGAAATTATTAACTTGAAGGAAGCTGCAAATGCTGCAAAGAATCTTAGGTAAGGAGGGGGGAGGGGGGGGGGGGGTGTAAGATTGATTATATTAGGCCCTAAGCTATGAAATTGCCGTTCTACAAAGGAAATTACGGACCAACATTTAGTATGACAAATATATTTTTATTATATCGAAATATAAACCCCTATCAACCGCATAATTTTTTACCATAAAACCCTGCCTTAAGGTACAGGCGCAACCCACTTTT
Source organism: Micropterix aruncella (assembly GCA_944548615.1). Taxonomy (NCBI): domain Eukaryota; kingdom Metazoa; phylum Arthropoda; class Insecta; order Lepidoptera; family Micropterigidae; genus Micropterix; species Micropterix aruncella. The sequence continues at coordinate 2,823,262 of OX155955.1, forward strand.
TTTTGTTTTTATCACTACTCTCGTTTGTCTCCTTCGTTTTATAATCTAGTAGAAATCATTGTAATTAATTCTATGATAGAATTAGGTGAAGTAAAATAATTATTAAGTCGTCGAGAAATATACTTGAACAAACCGACTTTTGAATTGATGAGGCGACACACCACGAACCGTTTAAATGTACCAAATTTGAAGTGGGAACTCCGTGAGACTATTTGCAAGATCTTATCTGTACCCATGTCAGAGGAAAGACCCGAAAGGCAATCATCCTTTGCAGGTAGATGTATATTCTGCCCAAAATCCAGGGTCAGGTGTGCCCTATGCAAAAACTTCAGTTGTTTGGAGCAACAACGAAAAAAAAGTAGCCTAAAAATTGCTATATTTATGTGCTTTTTTTGTTTTATTCTAATTTTTTTTGACGCTGTTAATAGCATTTTTTTTTGGGCACGACAGTAGATACCATTTTAGCATTAATAAATAAAAAAGCATAGTATTATTCCAGGGAGCCATATTAATCATAGTAGCTATGCTAGGTAATCATGGTAGCCTCTGTTATAAAAACCTCGTCGAAAGAAATCAATAAATGCACTGAAGGCCTTTTCACTGCCTCTTCGGAACGGTTTATTTCTATCTTAATAATTTATACAAAATCTGTTGAAAGTCTCTTGAAGTCTGTCGGAACAAAGTCTTGTGTGTACGGTGGGTGACAAGAGTCCCCAATTTGCAACTTTGCGACTGTTTGCTGCGACGATTGTAAGTTTCCGGGTTCGATTGCCGACTGGATCACCATTTATCGTCCGGATAAAATTAACGGAATTGCATTTCAATTCTGTCGATCGAATGAAATACACTCACTTGCGTATATGTTACACACACACACACACACACACACACACACACACACACACACACACACATATATATATATATATATATATATATATATATATATATATATATATATATATATATATATATATATATATATATATATATATATATATATATATATATATATATATATATATATATATATATATATATATATATATATATATATATATATATATATATATATATATATATATATATATATATATATATATATATATATATATATATATATATATATATACATATACATATACATATTCATATACACACACACACACACATATATATATATATATATATATATATATATATATATATACATACATACATATATATATATATATATATATATATATATATATATATATATATATATATATATATATATATATATATATATATATATATATATATATATATATATATATATATATATATATATATATATATATATATATATATATATATATATATATATATATATATATATATATATATATATATATATATATATATATATTTTTTACCATAAAACCCTGCCTTAAGGTACAGGCGCAACCTATATATATATAACTATATATATATATATATATATATATATATATATATATATATATATATATATATAGTTTTGGCAGCAAATTAATCGTGAGGAGCAGTAGTATACTATAACAGTAGTATAAAACTGAAAAAGGCAGCATTCTTTTATTTATTTATTTATTAAGAACATTAAAATTTACAGCAAAAGGGCTGTGGTATTTAAAATCGTGTAGAAAAGACAAATTAAACACACAGCCATTGGCTTATCACATACCTAACTGAGCAAAAACGCCCGTATCTAGGGAAGCTGATATTTTACTTAAGGTATTGCTTTTCCGCCAGCTGACTGGTATTACCTTAGGTTATAAAAAAGTTTTAATCATTCACTCTTGTATAATACTTACGCACGCACACATTCAGTCATACACTCATACATTAGTGCAATAAAGTTTTTCAAACAAACAAACATAGAATATGGAAGTAGGCATATTATACATACGTACCTATAAGGTACTCAAGGTACTCATCTACCTTTTGAACTCAACTGACTCGTTCGCCGTTCACGAGCCGCTCGCATTAAAATTAAATGATTCGTTCGGATAGAACGATTGTTATATTTCCCCTACCAAGTTTTACGTCCATATCGGAATTCAATTCGGCCGGCGACGCGTGTCGCATTCGTATCGTTCGCGCCGCCAGGCGACCAATAAAATGAACTAATCTCAAAATAAAATAAAATAATCAGTAAAAACAAATACAGTAGTGAGTAGTCGTTTCGTGAATTCGGTGTGATTATTTTTATTCTGATAGGTATATTTCTATGCTCAAAATTGAAGTGATTGCTGGGTAAATTGGTAAGTTTATTATTTTATTATGCCTTTTTTTTTGCTAATAAATACTTGCGACGTGTGGATGGACTATAATTAGAACTCTAAAATACTTTGTTTTGTTTTAAAAAATATATAATTTAAACATTTTTAATGGAGGTAGGTTGTTAATTAATTGATAACTAATTACAAGATATTTATATTTGTTCAACAGTGGCAAACGGACTTATACTTTTATTATAATGATATATTTAAAGATATTATGCTATTTGGTATGAAAATGTCATATATACAAATGCAAAGTAGGTACTAAAAACCGCTTCGGCGGGTATCCGAAAATTTTAGATTCACCCCACCCTTATTTTACATTTTCTGTCAGAAAGATACTAGTAGTTACTAGACCAAGAACTTTATTTTTATTTTCATTTAACTATCATTACCTAGTATTGACACATTTAATGGAATATATATAGTATCTGCACCTTTTTATTTTTTTCAAACAAAAATTAGCAATTTTAGATTTGATAATTTTAAAGCCTGATAGAAATAGGAGACGCAATACTTCGCTATATAAAACTTCAATTTAACATACCATGCGTTAGTACGTATTTTTTAAGTTTGTCTTTTACATAGTTAAAAAAACTAACCTTACCTACCGCCATATAGATGTTTATGAATTGTTTAAAAAAAACAAACTTAACCTACCGAAATGTAGGATTTTGACGCTTCTTTAAATGTATATATCTCGCTTATTTATTGAGGCCGAATACAGGTTATAGCAGTTTCGGAATTAGCGTGGTGAATATAGTCGGGACGTTAAAACATCAACAACGTAGAATAGGTACCAAATATATCATTACCCATTTAGAAATTGTGAACAGCAAAAATACGCATAATCAAACTTATATGGCAAGGGAGTGTCAAGGTCATCCTAACTAGGCGGAAGCTTGTTATAAGGGGGTTCACATTTAGTTTATGGTATCACCGTCTTTACAATATTTAAAGTGCAACGCGGGTATTTATATATATTCGGAACCTTATCTACATTCTTCCCCCCGACTATATTCACTACGCTGATCTCGAAACTGAAATAATCTTTATTCGGCCTTAATAAATAAGCGAGATATAGGCATTTGAAGAAACGTCAAACACATGCATTTCGCAAGGTCATGTTATTTTTTTGTAAACCAGTTTATGAACACCGATATGGTGGTAGGTAAAGTTAGTTTTTTAAACTATCTTGAAAACAAACTAAAAAACAACATAATATTATTTGAAAAACTTATTGATTATTTAAAAAATATATATATTGTATTTTTTTGTGATTTGAGTGTGTTTTTTTTTTGGTTACTGAACTTGTTGGTTACAAGTAATATAAATATTAATAATGTACGACATTGCAAAATGACGCATTTCACAGTAAGTATTTACGCATTTCACAGTATCTTTTACGCATTCCACAGTATCTTTTTAGAATGAATAAAATATGACTATGACTATACTACGAAAATTTTGAAAATTTTAAGTCACGTCTTACACTATTTCCTATCAGATATAGCATTAAAATGATCAAATCTTGTAAAGGTATTGGTTTTAAATAAATGAAAACGATACCATATATGATTATAGAAATTGTGAATAGCAAGAATATGCATAATCAAACTTGTATGGCAAGGGAGTCTCAAGGCTATCCTAACTAGGCAGAGGCCTGTTCTAAGGTGGTTTTTATTTTGTTTATAGGTAGCTGTCACCGTCCTTACAATATGTAAAGTTTGTATCTTATCCATGTGTAGCCTAACCAGAAAAAGAATCAGCCGGAGATCCGCTTCGATTCGCATCACTATTGTACTATTGTAAGTGTTTATATACACAACTGCTGAAATAAACGCAAATATTTGAACAACCTACATGTTAGTTGAACAGCCAAATTCAATGACGCATGAAGATGCAAATTAGATTTAAATTTTCCGATTGTTTAATGTGTTTTCCGTTCAAATTGTTTACTGAATCTATTAATGAACTGCACCGTTTTTTAAACAATGACCCAAAACGGAGAGTATCTACTTATGTTTATTTAATATATGTACTAGATCAGTGGTTTACAACCTTTTTTTAGTGACGAATCACTTTAAGTTAAGTCGAGTCGAGTTGGTTCGTTGGGGTGGGGGGGGGGGGGGTGGGGGGAGGGAGGGAGGGGGGGGTAGAGCCTCCCATAATGCCGCGGGCTATTTTAAAAATCGGTTGTCACCCTAAGACTTTCCCGGCAAACAGCCATGGACTGAATTCATCTAAATATTAATTACATAAATAAAATCGAGGAGCGCCCTCTCTCGGCCGGCGGCTGAACCCTTTTGGGTTCTTTTACGCAACTGCCTCAAGCGGCGCGGCTCGTTTTTCGGCTAGCCTCGTACGGTTCGGCGTTAATATTTGATATTTGTATGGCGGAATTTAAATATTATTAGGGCAGCTTGTATATGACATATTTCAACCAAAATGGCATAACGTGATTTTGCGCTAATAAGGCATCTTTGTACCATACTATGGTATCTATAACGAATGACAAAGGTATCAGAAAGTATAAAAATAAGTCGTAATGAACAGTGTTACAGCTACCGTTTTCGAGTCTACATCTCGCCTTGTATAATAAAACGTTGAAATGTTGTCATCATTAATTTTGCCTTTCCACATAATTAATCTATCGATAAAACCTTTCATGTCATCAGATGATGAGACATATTCTCATTTCCCCCCTGCATACTTGCATTTTATTTATGAAGATGCTTAAAAAAATAATTTGCGAAAGCCAACTTTGTGAACCAACTTTAATAGCTGAGTAAGTCGACGAATGTAAAAGTGGCTTTACCTTACTTAAAGAATTACGATAGAGAATAACTCCAAACCCTAGTGGCACACCAGGAGGATACTCGCGGCACACAATTGTACCGCGGCACACTAGTTGAAAACCACTGCTAGATCATGCTCGAATGTTTAATCATTATTATGGATCGCGTGAGTGAAGCGAATTCGATGATTTCTTTCCCAAATTAAATAGAAATACTTACCCTACACTGGAGTGTTGAGGGTCGGTACTATGTAAACCCGAAATAAATTCGTCTTAGGAAAACGAAACATTTAATATTAATGAAATATTACGAATTATATATACTTTTGTCGATAAAGGTCTAATGATAGGTCTACGTCTCATTTTGTTAAAATCCTAAATACCACTCTGTGTACTGTGTAAATACCATAAAAATTACGGGGTTCTGAACTGATCTTTAATCAGTGAAAGAGTTTTATGTATGTACTAGAGTCATAAATGATAAGAACATATCCTCACTCATTATAAATGTAACCTATTCAATCTCAAAGATAATTTTATATTTGTTTATTTATTTATGATCGTATTTAAGATTTTATTTTGACATTTTTGATATGATTTGGATATTTTGATGTTGATATTGTAGAATTTATTTGGATATTTTGATTTTGATTTTATTGTGCTTGATTTGATGTTGATTTCATACAATAAGGATACAGTTGAAACCGGAAGTTGTGTCTATACGTACGACCCTTAAGTTCCCATTGCTCTAACCACATCTAGACCTAGCTTATATCGATACGGAAATCAAATAATTATATCGTTGTTTCACAAACTCGACTTTCTCTCTCGTCCCATCATACAAATACCCAAACTGAAACTTTCATATGTTACAATAGTTAAGACCCATCTGTTGACATGTAATATAAACACAAACATGCATGGAAAGAATCTAAGGTATTAAAATAAGGTATTAAGGTAAATTGGACTTACGTGGTATGGTCGGTTGGAGGCAATTAGTTTTATTCCTGGTGTCATACCAATGTACTTCTCGTTAGTTATTAAAATACCACATTCAGGACGCTATAACTTTGACCGTGGAATTTTAATTGTGCACAAAAGTGATTCTACCCATTAAAATATATTTTTATATTTTTTTATTTGATAAAAATACAAAAAAAAATGCGTGTGGCACTCGGGGACTGCCGCGGTAAAGCTATTGCATAGCATTTTTAACAACTTATGCAATTATAATTATTTATTTATATTATTACGTTGAAATTATTCCGAATCCTCTATCGGAAAACGTTGAAATTTTTCCGAATCATCTGCGGAAGCAAATGATTCGGAATAATTTAAACGTCTTCCGATAGAGCGCCGCGTACGAATTTTTTATTCGATAAAGCAAAAAAACGGATTATTCGAATAAAAACGTAGATAAAAAGATAGATAATTAAATTATCTTTAAAATGGTGCAGGTTTCATAATAATACGCCAGATAGTATTTGCGTAGTAGTCGTTTTTGTGTTCGGTTAGACCTAATTTCACAAATTACATACACTATGTAATATAAAAAAAATCTAAAATATTCAAAGCTAAGAATATTAGGAAAATGTTCTTGTTTAACATATATTTTTTTCGAATCGTAAGCAGTACTCGTTTAGACGTAAATATCTGGCCTAGAGGCCCGCGATAAAAGCTATGCAATAGCTTAAAAACAAATTAAATTAAAAAGTATGTCACATTGTAATTGATTATTTTGTCACAAAGTATTGTATTGGTTTATTTAAGGGCTTTATTTTATAAAAAAAATGTATTTTCATGATCTATTTAATGGGTAGAATGACCCTTTAAAATTATGTATGCGAATAAAATTCCACGGTGTATAGATATGTATATAGATGAATAAATACATACATCAACAATATTCATAAAAAAACATTTTATTACTTGAGCACTAAGGGCAACCGACTGAGAGCCGGTCCACACAATGCGGTGCGGCGCCGCAAAAATTTCGCCGTCTGGGCGTACACACGTACAGTGCACGGTGCGGCGCCGCAACGTTACTACGACGCCGCGTGGGCGACTAGTGTTGTAGTTAATTGTACGTAGAACTAGTGAAATGAGGTAGTCAATGCCAATATCTTCTTCATTGGTACTCATTGATACACTTCGATTAAAAATTAACAGTAATACGTGAAAACAAATAAAATAGGCAAGCATGCACCCTCTTTCGACTGCACTTAACAACTGCAGCGGTGCCGCTCCGGCGCATATAACCGGTTTGCGTGCGGTGCGGCGCCGGAACGCACCGTGTGACATACCATGGATATTTGTATACAGGACGCAGCAGCGGCACCGCTCAGGCGCCGCGCCGCAGCCGCACCGCATCGTGTGTCCCGCGGCGTGGCGGCGCACGCTCCACTACGACGCCACACTCGGAAAGCCGGACCGATGAGCCTGGATCACGTGAAGCCCCGCTAAAGGGCAATTTCCCAGCGAAAGATGTCGCGAGCCTTAGACAAAGCCCGTCGACTAACTCAAAGAATGCGCAATCGTCTATAAGCACGAGATGTTTATAAAGATAACACGCGGCAACAGGGTCGTAACAGAGCTTCCGTAAATTGAATTTTGTTTCGACGAATATTGTTATAAGAACTCTATTCTCTAAAAACGTGCTTTTCAGCGCGAAAAAATTGTTTCTAATAATTCTAAATACAATAGTTTTATTTTTTTAATTATTGTTCTTGTTCGTAAGCCAACTTTACTAACGGCTTCTTTATAAAACCATTTTTAAGTAATTTGATATTCAAAACATGCATTACATACATTAATACTGGTAACATATTCTTTATAAAGTAATTATGTAGCACTCTTTAAACATATCGGGCAATTATTGCTTATTAATTTGGGTAGTTTTCATTAATGGCCTCAATGATAACCATATCAGTCCTGTGCATCAACTAAATCATATCATTGGGTACACGGCCTGGTGGCGTAGTGACTAGGTTGTCTGATCTTACATTGTAAGGTTCCGGGTTTGATTCCCGGCTTGGTCATTATTTTCCGTTGTGATAAAATTAATGGAATTTGTTCATCAATCATGTCGAACGAATGCAGTAACAAGACACACAGTTTTTACACACGTGATACACGTACATTTTACACGTTTACTGAGATTGTCGTATGTATGATTATAAACCCGCCCATTCTTAAATTTCACAACAAAAAGTAGAAACAAACAAAAGATGAAAGAAATTTTTAAAAAATATATATTTAAAATACAATACATTTAGGAATTATTTTTACACAATGATTTTTCGTCACTCCTAATGTGCCTGTTCCAATGTGACTTACAATCGAATTAATAACCATTACGAAATATTATGAAAGACCTTTGTCGCTTGGAACCAACTACCATTAAAAATATGTAACCTGTATAATTTAGCCTGGGGCTAATACCACCTGCACGATTTCGCTGAATGCGTGTTTGGGTTAATTATATCTTAACTTGTATGAGCGCCAACGAAATTTTCTAAGAGATTAAGGACGAAATGTACGTGATGCACGTTTCTTTAGATTCATGACATTGTTTTGATATCATCAAAATGATACCCGACTCGACTAGTAAAAAAAAATACAACCATCTTTAGCCGCCCTATAACAATTAGATATTTCTTTATTTTCTTTTGACTATTGGGCTAGGTCAAGTTTTATGACTATTTGCAATTTGTATATCGATAGCTTCAGAATTAGTAGATATCAACGACGGCGATATACAGACAGCCATAGACGGACGGACGGGCAACGGAGACTCACCAACACGGTTTCGTTTCTTTATTTTCTTATGACTATCGGGCTAGGGCACGTTCTATGAGTATTTGCAATTTGTATGTCGATAGCTTCAGAACTAGTAGTTATCAACGACGGCGATATACAGACAGCCATAGACGGACGGACGGTCAACGGAGTCTCACCAATACGGTTTCGTTTCTTTATTTCCTTTTGACTATTGGGCTAAGGCAAGTTCTATGAGTATTTGCAATTTGTATATCGATAGCTTCAGAACTAGTACATATCAACGACGGCGATATACAAACAGCCATAGACGGACGGACGGGCAACGGAGTCTCACCAATACGGTTTCGTTTGTACGACATAGTCGTCGTAGCTCTCAAAACATAGCAGTGAGTAAGTGAACAGTTAACCAACCGTGAATTTCAGCGATTCGATTCGCTGGAAGGACGTTTATCAGCGTTAACGTTATCAACGTTTTCATTTCTCCTCTCAGGCGGTGTTTGCAATTTAAACTGAGTTTGAGCACTCTCTCTCAGAGACAGTTCTACAGCCAGTTCTAGGGTCATTTTACAGAAAAGTGAACTGAGAGCAATAGCAGGAGTATCCAGTGACACGCACTGCGAACCATACTTTATTAAGTACAAAATACTGACTTTTACGTCTGAATATGTTTTAAAATGTCTACTATATGCTAAATCTAATATTAACGAACAAGGTGTAAACGGGAATATGCACTCCCACAATACAAGCAGACGTGATAATGTAATCCTGTACGCCTTACGCAGACACAAGAGTCCTTTGGATATTTGAGCTATAAGCTCTTTAACCAGCTACCACTCTCCACAAGATTTATTAAACAAAAGCTGCAATCTACACATGCTTTCTATAAGCTGGGTGATTTTTTTGAGCATGCCAATTCTTTCAAATGGGAATAACATTAATATGGAACTTTCAGGTATGTACCTCATTTTAGTTTTTATTATTTAATAATAATTATTTAATAATAATATTGTGAATTTAATATTTAATATGTAGATTACAATGTGTAACGTAACATACCTGACCATATACATACGTTGTTTTTTTTCAAATTTTGTTTTGATACTTTCTATTGTGTGATTATCTTTTGTATAGAGTGCCTAAAATGACTATTAATATTCTTATATAGATTCATGGATTCAGCTCTATTTTTTAAATTTTATTTGTCTGCCACGTAAAGCCGACTTTAGTCAACGCTATTGTCAAATTAATATTTCTGCTTCAATAGTTTTATATCTACATATATTAATATATTACTAGCAACTGAAGAATTCTAATATGAGATAATTAGCTTTAATTGATAATTCATGCTAAAAATTGTACATTCTGAATGAATAAATTGAATACTGAATACTGAGAAAAGCGTATTATTATTGCTTTGTATTATATATTTTCATTAAGTGCACTTCCTTATTCCTAAAGTCATAGTATTCTATTTTTTATGTAGAATTGTGTGGTCCACGCTATCAAAAGGCTTCGAGAGGTCACAAAATGCCTTCGGTTATTTTAATATACTGTAAAGCCCAAGTATGAAGTGTTTTATTCAATTGGTTTACCAATCGACAAAGCGAAAAAGAATTGTAAACGAGCCAATTTCTTTTTTTTCTAAAAAATTGTTTTTCTTTTTTAAAGTTTGAAAAGTTTTTCATTTTGAAAATTAGTATAAAAGCGTTGAGCACGATGCGCCCTCTAGCGGTAGGTAAAATATCACTAATATTGTTTTTTAGCGATATTTTACCTAACGCTAAATGGCGCTGCGCGCTCAACGCTTCTCAAACTTTTTCAATATAAATAATTTACAAATTTGTCAAAAATATATATTTTTTTTGTATTTTTTATTTTTTAAAATAAAAGTTGCTTATTTGATCGTATCGATTCACCCCCTTTGAGGATGCCGGTAACTATAAACTCACCCTGTATAGGCCATTAGATTGTTCAATACCATAGTACGTTTTGGCAACCCTTCTGCACCAGTAACATACATGTGACGCTGATAGCATTGTTCGGCGAAACTAATAGCAATTTATTTGGCCATCTATAATAACACTGATATTTAGTGTTATTATTTAAATGTTTATTTTATAAAGGCCTGATTGATTATAAAAAAAACTTAATAATTTAACCAATGATAACAACAATTAACATTCAATTATTAGTGCAATCTATCGCATTATTATATAGGCCGATTAAATCGGAGTATAATGCCATTTGTTAATCTATCTGAATATTTAAAACGATAATTATACATAATTTGGTAAGAAACCCAATTTATGGTATAAGGGAGTTATTATTTTCCATGTTGATGATTAATGCAATGCGTAAAGTTTTAAACTTAATGGTATTATGATAGCTGATATTCTAATTTATATATAATTTATTATACATCTATTCATTTGAAAAAAAAATACGAAGGTATATTGCTGGATTGACAATAAAATATATATTTTTTGATTATTCTACATAGAATTTGCTTTTCTATTTTAATATAATAATATTATTCTCCCTGACTCTTAAATCACATTAGTATATTTTGATTATTTGTATGTAGGTAATATTGGATATAATATTAAAGCCATTATTCGTTTGTTATTATATATTTTTTTTATTTCGAGATAGGATACTGTGTTGGCGTGTTTAGAGCGTTATCTATTAGGAACGCTAATGGTTGGAACTATGAGTGCCTTCTACTAGTTGCTTTTCATAGTAAAATTGTAACTGCCAAAACGTAGTGTAGCATTGACCAATTTAAGACAATTTTTTTTGTATTTTTCTAATTTTAGATTCCAAATTTTAGAGAGAATACATAATAATAGTATAAACTTAAAGCCTGCTGTAATTTTCACCTACGTCATCGGGCATAACATCATACTAATTTGAGGTGAAACGTAAGACGACAATACAAAAAACTTTACGATAGCCGTTGCTCGAATGCATTATTAAGTGGATATGGATAGGGAAAAGGATTTCCAAATCATGTTATTGTGGTCTATTCTAGTTTGACCAGTGAGCCATTGACCTTGTGTTGATAGCTGAATTAAAGACATAAAACATATAGTGGGCGGATGGATCCAGCGATGATGATAATCAAGTAGCTGTCCTTGACTCGTTTTATAGTGTTGATGGTTTTGCTTTTGTTTTTTATTGTGAATGGTAAATTTTGAGATGATTCAGACTAACCAAAAAAAAACAAGATATTGTTTTAATAGACGAAACAAAATGTAATTAAGTGGATATGGAAATGAAATGTTGCCAATGTATATGGCGAGTCGTGCATACGCACTGTGGGTCATGACATAAATGTAAAAAAAACCGGTTGCGTCACCCCAAGACTTTTCAGACAAGGCCTCGCCGGAGGGGGCGACCTGATAGTGATTGTGTCAAGTTACTATGTTACCAAAAGTAGTATTTTTTAGGATTGTGTAGTATTTAGTAATAAATAAAATACAAACGGAGCTGCCATGAATTCACCGAACGAAGTCGGGCCCATCATATAGTGTTATTACACCTCTGGGGGTGAGCAGTGGATTCCGGACTAACGACCGGCTGTGGTAGGTTTAGGACAGCTGTTTTGCCACATGTGAGCGTCCACCTTACCACCCATTCACTTCCCCTTGGAAGCCATAGAATTTGAGATGCGGAAATCGCGGTTTTAGATAATTTTTCTAAGAAGGTGTTGATTATTTTCCTGGAGAGACCAAGATCTTTAAAAAGGTGAAACAGGGATTTAGCTGGCAGGCCACGAGCGCCAACTTCCACCGTGTGAAGGTGAACAGTGAAGCCGTTCCGGGTTACGGCATTTGCGAGATCATGGTATTTATTTAATTTGTACTCGTGGTCTTTTGGGATATTTGATTCCCATGGAACAGTTAATTCTACGATAAGGGCCATCTTCCGAATAGTATTCTTCCAAAAATGATGTAGTATTTGATTAAATACGGCGGTATTACATTTTTGCTTCGCTTGTATACGAGATATACCAATAAAGTTTCACGTGATGTCGGTCCAACATTGAAGTATCACTAGCGCGCCCTCTGGTGGACCGATTTCAAAGACAATATTTGCAACTCTTGCCGTGACCTAATGATGCCTGCATGCCAAATTTCAGGTCAATCGCAAGAAGCGTTTGGGCGCTATCGTCGAGGAATACAACAGACGGACAAAAGTGTCTTTACAATACTTTCCTTCGCTGGGAAAGATTAATTGGTTGGGTCACCCCGAAAACTTTTACGGCAAATAGTCACCTCCCCCCCCCCCCCCCCCCTCTCGACCCGTCCCACCGTGCCAACCACTTTCCAACCCCCTCAACCCCCAACCCACCGCTTCAACCTTCAACCCCCTATCCCCGTGCGTCAATCCCCCCTCACTAGTATTTCCCCCCTCACTAGTATTTTCGTACTATATTTGTAGTATTTTCCGTGTATTAAAATGGTTTTTTTTTCAATATTTCATTGCGGAGATAATTTTTTTTATGTCACTTGTGTATGAGATATTTCAACCACAATTTTACAATGTGGTTTCGGCCCAACAAGCGTCTGTGTACCGAATTTTAAGTTTTTAAGCCTAATATTTCGAGGTTGAAGTATGACTAGCGCGCCCCATGGTCAACCGATTTCAACCACAACCATTGTAACCCTTGCGATGACCAAATGATACCAGTATGCCAAATTTCAGCTAAATCGGATGAAGCGTTTGGGCGCTATCGTGGAGGAATAGACAGACACATATAAGTGCGTTGACAATACTTTTCCTGTGCCAGGAAAGCAAAATGGATGTCGACATAGTCGTATTTGAGCTTAATAGACTTCGACACCGTTTAGCCGAATACCATGAAAGTTGGTACATCCGCCAATTGGACTCGAATCTGATGTAATATAATGATAATACGGGCTTTGTCAAATAACCGATTCACACATCAATAACAATAAATGAATAGTTTTAAAAAACACTAAAAACACGCTTTGCGGCCAACTATACGACGACGCGGCCAACTATACGCGACAACTATACGACACCGTTACTTGTAGTACTTTCCATGCACCATTACATCTACATTACCTACTTGGTATGCGCACCATTACTCAGTATTCAGTATTCAGTATTCAGTTTATTTATTCAAAATATACAATAACAGCATGAATTAGGAATTAAAGCTAATTATCGCATATTAGAATTCGTCAGTTTATATGTAGATATAAAACTATTTAAGCAGAAATATTATTTCAACAATAGCATTGACTAAAGTCGGCTTTACACGACAGACAAATATTTTTTAAAAAAAAAAATAATAGAGCTGAATCCATGTACATGAGTATACATATAAAATAGATTATTATTATAAGAATATTAATAGTCATCAAGCACTTTATACAAAAAATAATCACACAATTGGAAGTATCGAAACAAAATTGGAAAAAAACAACGTATGTATATGATCAGGTATGTTACATTACACATTGTAATCTACATATTAAATATTAAATTCATAATATTATAATTAAATAATAAAAACTAAAATGAGGTACCTGAAAGTTACATATTTTAATGTTATTCCCATTTCAAAGAATTGGCATGCTCAAAAAAATCACCCAGCTTATAGAAAGCATGTGTGGATTGCAGCTTTTGTTTTATAAATCTTTTAAACGCCTTTGTTTCCATCTTCCTTGTGGAGAGTGGTAGCTGGTTAAAGAGCTTATAGCTCAAATATCCAAAGGACTTTTGTGTCTGCGTAAGGCGTACTTTAGGCAGGATAACGTCATCACGTCTGCGTGTATTGTGGGAGTGCATATTCCCGTTTACCTCTTGTTCGTTAATATTTGATTTAGCATATAGTAGACATTGTAAAATATATTCAGACGTAAAAGTCAGTATTTTGTACTTAAGAAAATATGGTTCGCAGTGCGTGTCACGGGATACTCCTGCAATTGCTCTCAATGCACTTTTCTGTAAAATGAAAACCCTAGAACTGTCTGTGGCATTCCCCCATATCAGTATACCATAAGTCATTTTAGAATGGAAACAGGCATGATACGCAGTTATTGCAGCGATTTCACCAGCTAAGAATTTAATCTTTTTTATTGCATATATTGCCGAAGAAAGCGCACTACATAGTTCATTAATATGGATGTTCCAGCTAAGATGATGATCGATCATGATACCTAGGAACTTTGTCGATTTGCTTAATTCTAGAGTACTGTTGTTTAGAGTTATATTGAATGGTATAGCAGACGATTTATATTTTGAGGAGAAGTGCATAGTTACGGTTTTTTTTTGCATTAAGCAAGAGATTATTCTCTGTGAACCATGAACTTGCTAGGTTTAACGCATGATTGGCATTGGTCATTAGGTCGTTAAGATTGTTATCGTGAAACAGGAAACTTGTATCATCCGCATAGAGCAAGGTTTTGGTGTAGGCGGGCAAGCAATTGCCTATATCATTAATGAAAAATAAAAATAATAATGGACCAAGAATCGATCCCTGGGGAACTCCGCAGGTTATCGGTTGAGGTGTAGATCTAAATCCATCTATTTCTACTACCTGTGACCTGCCTGTTAAGTAGGATTTCATCATGTTATTGGCTTTGCCCCGAATCCCATAACTGTTTAATTTATTGAGCAGTATTTCGTGGTCAACCGAATCAAACGCTTTGGACAGATCACAAAAAACTGCCACGGGTTGGGAAGAATTTTCAAAAGTGTCGGTAATGAAATTTACCATCTCCGAAATCGCCGAGGTGGTGGACATGTTCTTCCTAAAACCATATTGATATTTATTTAGTATATCGAATTTATTTGCGAATAGATATAGCCTGTTAAATAAAAATTTTTCGAAAATTTTGGAGAAAGCTGGAAGCAGTGAAATTGGCCTGTAATTTTCAGGATCAGTTTTGTTCCCTTTTTTAAAGACTGGTACTATCTTTGCTATTTTCATTAAATTTGGGAACACACCTTGTTTCATACAATTATTAAAAATAGACCTCAAGGTGTTGGAAATCGTTGGTGCTATATTCTTTATTAATTTAATCGAGTGTGCCCAGATATCCATTGATGTTTTTGTTTTAATGCCATTCAAGGCCTTATCAAATTCAATGGAAGTTATAGGATGCAACAGTATTGATGCTGGTATCTCACCTACAATTGTTGAAGAGGGTAAACTAGGAGAATTTGTCATTTGTTTAACAGCGTTTGTAAAATATTCATTTAGTATATTTGCCGTTTCTGTAGGATCAGAGACTTTAGAACCATTGTGAAGTAATTGAATAGGTTCATTTGCCTTACTTGAAATATTTCTCCCCTCTCTATTGATGATACTCCACATAGTTTTGGTTTTGTTATTCGACTGCTTAATCTCTTTTTCTATAGTATTTTTCTTAGCCGCTACTACTGCTTTGTCATATTTTTGTTTACAGTTCGTATAATAGTCCTTAAGTAATGAATTTGTGTTTTGATTTAAATTATCCTGTAGAATTTGAAGTTTTCCTAGATCGTTTCTAAGCTCATTATCAATCCAAGAAGGCGTACCGCCTTTTGTTGACACTAGTCTGTATTTCGAGGGAAAGCAAGCTTCAAAATGACGATTAAAAACTTTTATAAAATTGTCATAGTCAGAATTTGGGTCTGATGAATCAGTAGTAAAGCATTCTTTATTTAATAGTCTAATAAATGAGTTAATAGCGTTAAAGCCGAATTGTCTTTTCCACACATGCTTACTATTTGGGTTCGTCAAATTTGATTCTAAGTGGATCATCTGAGCATTATGGTCAGAAAAGGGTATAATTACATTATCGATAGATAATGTAATTATACCCTACTTCTCACCAACCAAAGTTTATTCCAAGACTTTTCTAACAAGTCCAAACACAGCTATGATACGATGTTCCATCATGAGGTTCCAGTTCATATCTTCCGACTCCATCATCAGATTAGTTCTACAGTACCATATTATTGTATTGTCATCAGAACTACATACAGCTGCCAATTTTCATGACGCTACGATCCTTGGAAGATGGTTAAATTATTTACCGTAGATTCCATTACATAGTTAGTTACATACAGGTCGACCTAATAAAAGCGTGTTAAAAAGAAACATTTTTGATGTTGCTGGTTCGCCTTCATAGGTTGCAATATCTATCTGTCATTGTTGCTATCCGGTTGCATTTCCCGTTTGGCATAGATAACGAAAAATTACGTTTCATTTTTACGCAAACGGCCATGTAAGAAAATAAGTATCCAATAACGCACATTACATTTAATTTTATTGTCAATGTCATAAAATGTTGTTGATATCGCGGAAGGCTAATGGCATGTCGGCCCACATCGTCCCGCAGCTACGTTTGAATTTACATAATGTGTTTATATTCAATGTAGATTATGGGCATCTTTGAATATCAGTCTGTATAAAAATAAAAATAGGAATTAATAAAGTACCCAAAGCGAACAGGTTAGGTCCCTTCAAACAGAGTTAGGTAAGATAGTACGATTATTATTATTTATATTTATTTATTTACTTTCACTTCATGCACAAATCAACATTGCAGTTAAAATTAGGGGCTCTCTAGACGATCAAACATGCTTGTATTTTTAATATTTAATAAGCATATATTTATAACCATATAAATGAGAGAAGAATGGAGGTAGCTTAGACTAAATTAGGATTAGAAAACGAATCTATAGTTGTGTGACTACCCCTTGTGTGGATACCCCTTTCGAAACAGGAATTCTAGAGGTAGATGGGTATCAGACATAATAAAAAGGTTTTATTAATATTATTATAATGGTCAAATAGTTTGTAAATATTGAGTGGGTAATAATATAAAGACATTTGTATTAAATTGATTGTGACAATGAGTCAGCTCAACCAGCACCAAATAAGGCCGAAATAAAAACAAAAAAAACACGGTTGTGTCACCACAAGACTTTACTGGCAAGTAGACAACCCCTCCATCCACGTGCGCTAAACCCCTCAACTCCCCCCCCCCTCCCCGCCTTCCCAGCCTTTCTTCCTTCCAACCACCCCCCCCACCCGCACCCAATTACTTTTGATCATTACGCAACATTTATCATCTTGGCTAGCTACTATATCCGTCACAAACAATTAGGTATTTCGCAGTAAAAACCTTCGCACTTCGAATATGTAGGTGAATGCTATTATTGTAACATTTTGCTATGCCTCGTCACGGTTATGCTAAGACCTTGAATGAAATACAACTACAATAATTTTACTTCTTTAATTGACTTTTTTAAGCAAAATATGCGTAGGCATTGCGTACTTTGTTGAAGTTGCTCAAAAGTTATCTGATGTCTTTGTTAGTGTAAGAGGAAGTGCTGAGGTCATCAGTTAGGTTAGGTTGGTTTACTGGGACCTCATTATTATTATTGATGTTCGCCATGGTATACCACTGCCGGGTCAAGTGGAGTTTACACTTTTTGCCACTGTTCGGCCCCCTTTTTACACGACTGTCCAACAAAAACGAAGTGTAATTTCTTCAAGGTTCATCTATGTATGTTTTCCGTTCCTTTATTCCACTATAACCGTTTCTTATTCCACTATATATTCTAAACGCTTAAACCGATTAAGAAGTAGGTAATTGTAAAACCGTTAGGTAATTGTAATAGTAGGTATTGGTAAAACTGTTATGTCATCCCGAGTGTCATAGGGTACCTTAACTGTTAAAATATCAAGTAAATAGTTGTTTAAATGTCCAAATCTCCAAATTTCAATAATTATCAAAAATATGTCGTGTTTAGTGTTTCTTAAAAGTTCATTTAAGGGGGGAACGTCTGCAATATATATCTAAAGGTAGTGTCTACAAAGACAAATAAACGCCACCCTACTTAAATTACCAAATCGATTGGAAACTTTCCGCGAAGCGAAGCCGCCGGCAACAGCTAGTAATAAATATTTTACGGTTTTTAAATGAAATATTTATGTATTTTCCATAGAGATACAATTAGTAGGTACTCAATCAAAGCTTTCATTCGTTATTTTATTGAAATTTGGAGATTTGGACATTTAGACAACAGTTTACTTGATATTTTGATAGCCTATGACACTCGTAATGATATAACGATTCTAACAACACATCACACTTCTAAATTGGTTCAAGCGTTTAGAAGTTATGTTCGAATAAAGAAACGGAAAATATATATAGATGAACCCTGAACATATTACACTCTTTGTTTGACAGTCGTGTAAAAATAGCTTAAACCGCATAAAATAAGGACCTGTTTAGGCATTTCTTTCAAAAACAACATAACCGACATTTTCTTTTTATTTTTCTAGGAAAGTATGTAAAACATTTTCGACTGTTTTCATGACGTAATATTTGTTTTCATGACGTATGTATTTAACTTAAAAATATAACTTTAAATACTAAAAGTAAGAAAATAATTTTAAAACTGTCTTGTAAAATTCACTTTTTGGTACTTATGTTGTTTTCAAAATGACCGATTCGATTTTCATCACTGCTGTTTCCAAATGACATGTTGCCAAACGCTGTCACCTAAAAACTAAATCAGATAATCATTGGTCCATTGCAGTGGCTATTAAATCAATTGATTAATCGCCCAGGATGATATCACTCTACCTAAATTGGACTTGCGATTGACGAAACATCAAATACAATAGAACATTATAGCTGAGTTCAAGGTTGAGGCTATATAATTTTAAAACCCTTGACCCTTTAAGGACCACGGGACATATATTATTAATAATAATAATAATATAAAACTCTTTATTTCAAAATAAAAAAGGCGAGCTTATTGCCTTGCGGCAATGTCTATCAGCTAACCTATAGCTTAAGTTTATAACATATTTATTACGTTGGATACATAAAAGAACAATAAAAATTAAAGTGATAAAAAAAGAAACAAAACAAACAAACTAAAATTAAATAAAGACGCAGAGCAAAGGAAGGAGAAGAATTAAGGAAAGGGACGCGAAAAGGAAGGGTGGTGGGGGGGGGGGGGGAGGGGGGTTGGTTAATTTAGGGTTTTAGGATTATATCCTCCTTGAGCCTATTTATTTATTTATTTATTTATTTAAGAATTAATTACTATAAAAGATTGATTTGCTTACAAAAATAACAGGAACCGAATGGCAAAACCTTAACCTTTTGCTTATTTGATCTATATAAAAATAGCTTAAGCTATTTTTATTTCCATATTGATCAGATTGTAAGATCTCGGCGCAATGAAAGAGTAATGTCTTTGTCCAAATGATGTTTTCATTCTGGGTATTATAAGGCTATTTAGTATCCTAGCCTAGCCCTGAACATATGTGTATAAATTTTTAAAATCATTTTATAAATTATGGAACACGAATAATTTATAAATTATATTTTTGCCATATTATTGAGGCAACAGAATCTTAGTATTGGCAAAACAATTAAATTATAATTGTTGAATAAGTTAATATTAAAACACATTTTTGAAAGCCAACCCTGGGAGCAGCAGCTATGTCATACCTAGTGGAAGTTAGAACTGGCTATCATAATTGAATGCTATACCTACAGAATTTCGTGTTAAAATCAAAATAAAATTAATCGAATAGCTCTAATAAATAAGTAGTACAGATCTCCAGAGTTATTTTAATGATATCTAAGACTTTATAATCATGTTGAAAAAAAATAACAAAGAAATGAAACTGTAACCAGTAAAAATATTAATAAAATAATAATAATTAAATACGAATGTTAATCTACTTGCTCTCCTGTATCGTGTACTCTCTTAATCAATACCATCCTAACTCCACGAGGTTTTCGAGTCATTAAGTTCCCACGGTCTCGTACTTCCGTCAATTTACTCAAAATTCTTTAATACTGATTTCATAATACTGATTTCAACTCCTACTCTTTTTGTGTACATGGTGCAAGATTCTGGAACGATCTCCCAGTAAATATACGAAATTCGCCTTCGTTAGAATAATTCAAGATTCATCTCAAAAAAGTACTACTTTTCTAAAAAGTGACCAGTTCTTCACTTTCTTTCTCCTTCCTCTCTTAATTTCCTTTTCTCGGGAATTCTTACTCTATACTATATATGTACATATATACTATAATATTATAAAGAGGTAAAGTTTGTGAAGTTGTAGGAAGTAATCTCTGGATCTACTGAACCGATTTTGAAAATTCTTTCAGCAATAGAAAGCCACGTTATTTGTGAGTGTCATAGGCTATATAATAATCCGAAAAATTAAAAGACTTTTTCGTGGTCGTCGGATTGCAAAGTGAATCGGAGAATAAACGGTCGAACGAAAACGTTTCTAACTAACGCTGCCTTAACGATGAGAGATATATGATTAAGTTCTAGTTGTAGAGTTTGATAATGCCTACAGAAAAGTCAGCGATAGCATATGTCTAACTTTTATATTTAAGTCACAAAAAGTAGTATTTTATAATAAAAAAATAATTGAAATCGTTAGGTCATGTTTATTGGTCGTATTATCGACAATTATGAATTCTTATCAAAATAAGTAAAGACTTTTCCCTCTTACTGCATATAATTTCCCTTTAACTGCATAAATAGTTAAACAGATAATACGCTCACAAATAAGACAATAAGCCACTCACAAATAACGGTATTATAGCCAATTTGGCTTGCAAATACATACATATGCAGTAAAAATATAACCCTTCTTTTGGCAGTCAGGAAATAAATCATAGCACTCAGTACTAACCGAACCACACTCATAAGTTCATCACATGTAAAAAGTTTTACCGCCCAACGAAGTGGGCACGGGTCATCTAGTTTTAAATATAGTAATTTGTATTTTATGCAGAAAAACATTAATCTTTATTTCCACAGTGCGCGCATGTTGTACTGTGGTTAGGTTAGATGTAACGTATTGCCATGTGGCAATAAACGCATCTTTGTATTTAATTTTAAAGGGCGAATAAAGAATTTATTATAAAAAGGAAAACTTTCGACTGTGAAAGGTGGAAGCTATGGAGTTAGCAATTGAAGTGAAGCTCAGCAAACACATTCCGGGCATCTGCGAAACGTAAAGATTAGCGGACAAGGACAGTCCACTGTCTAACGCCACCGACAAATCCGTGAGAGTCCAACGCCTTACCGCTAGGCACTGGGAAATGAAAGCAGCGGGCCGACCTCACGCCCTCACTACCAGATTTTGACGGATTTCTTCGTCCTCCATTTTAGTCACAGATTCGAAGTCGCTTGCGCGCCCTTTACCTGATGTCAGCGGTAATTCGGTTTGATTTTATTGAGGACCTTTGCCAGTCAAGCTCACAAGAAACCGGGTGGCCAACAAATCGTTTCAAGGTAGCTTAAATCAGCAATTTCAAGGTCGACAACTACCCCCGCCGCTTAGGAAACTTGCCAGACGCCCCCGGTTATCTGCTGGAGTGCACAGTCCATCGGCAAACGCCGCGCGATGCGCAAACCGCCCAGTGTCGCTCGAGGTCTTCCTCCAAAGGATCCAATCCCACCTGTCCACGACACAGCCTTTCCAGAGTCCTTTCCTCGTTCGTCTCTCTTTGAGGAGACTATCGGATTAGTGTTGAACCGTGAGTTGAGCCGACCCAAAATGACAAACCGGAATCGTTAGAAACCACATTTCGAGGATAATAGAAATAATCTGCCAGCTGAATTCACCACAAATAAGTGTCTACTTTGGCAACGACAAAAAAAACGAAAGAAAAATAAAAAGCCCGTTGATTGCGAGGCACATAGCTACTAAAGTTGTTTCTGTGCCGCACCGTTTCTGCATAAAATATCTATACTAGTTTATTGATTGTATAATTTAATTGGAATGTAGAATAATGTATAAATAAATAAGCCTGTTTGACGACTACTCACGGATATAGAGTTGTATAACAAAATCCCCAATAATTGGGATATTGTCTATTAGCAGCCTACATCTTTGATTTTCGATGACTATTTATTTATTTTATTTTATTAAGTAACGTACAAAAAAGTACCTGGACATTCCGATTGTTGATAATAGTTACAGATTGATACATAATAGTTACAAACAAATATTATTAAGCGAGAAATATATCACTATCCATATATTTCTCCCAGCATACCCAAGGTGAGGCGAAGTCGCAACACCAACTAGACCTAGACGGTATGTATCTGGCTGTGCGGTGTGGTATTCATTATTTTTATTATCGCGCGACCTGACGCATATCATTTAACTTTACATGGTTTTTGAATCTGCAAAAATGTTAGTGATTCTTATGTATTTTTTCAAATAAATTAAAACTGAAAAAAAATATGATGATATAATTTGGTACAATATGAGCTGTCAATAATAATAATAATCATTGAATCGTTTCAAATTGTCACAGTATATTTTTCAGTACTTTTCAGTATAATCCCGATTTTATCCTAAATTTTATACCAAGTTTTCTTAGGGGTGTAAATAATCTATCGTTAAAATTATAAGTTCCAAAGTAAAGGTTCTGATTAATAAAAATAAAATAGTCAATAAAATTAAACAAAAATAATATTCAGAAAATGAAATAAAATGTTTTTACATTACATTACATTTTCGTCGTGTCCAATTGACGGCTAAAGACCGCTCTTGGACGTGTCAAAATAATTGTGCTAGGTAGTAAGACTCGTTACTACTCTTTACTGAACATACATAGGTAGTCAAGAATTAACTACTAGATTATCAAACTATAAATATAAATAATCAAAATAGAAGCCTAATATTTGAAGTAGTTAGTAATTTGAAAAGATACGTAGTAAAATGTTCAAATCGAAGAGAATAGTCAAAGTAAAAGAAATAGTAATTAGACAATATGATTACGTCAGTATTAAAGGCACTGTCATTTACTTGAATCTATCAGTCTATTTATATTCTATAGTCTACCTGACTATTCATCTATCATTTACTTGAATTAGAGAAAAATAAGCTTTTCTGTGAAGTTTTATTATTTTATGTGTTTTATTCTTTACTAGCTGACCCGGCGAACTTTGTACCGCCTAACAGTCAATGAATGTCGTGCTACAGATTAGCTGAACTTAATTTATGTTTTTATGAAAGAAATACAAAATAAATTTTAAGTCACTACTTTATTAAGATAATAACACAAAAAGAAATATAAAAGTACAAAAATTAAGTATATCAATCCCGTGTCAGCAAGACATGATTGAATTAAACTATTTACATATTGAGCAGCATGGGATGCTTTCGGTTTAATTCTCTCCATTGAAGCACCTTGTGATATACGACATTTTTTGTTTTCTTATCAGGCGCAAGAACAAATAAAGCGGATGATTTGCCGACTCGTGAACATGCCACGTACAACTGACCATGAGAAAAACACGGATTTACATGTTGTATGGGAAAATGTTTTTTCTTTAATTTTAATTTTTTGTCAATTTTCTAATTTTCGTTTTTAATAGTTATTCTGCTATTGGGGACGGAGACATATACAACAAATGAAAAACCATGAAAATTGGTCCAGCCGTTCTCGAGTTATAAGTGTTCGAACAAACCCGACTTTGTTTTATATATATATAGATTTTGTTTAATACTCCAGAAATTACATTGTGAGGTAACCAATATTAATTTATACACATGAATGTCCTGAATACACATGAATTTCAGACACATGAATTGGCGCCCTCTTAAATTGCCGCGCGGGACAGGAACCCCCATTTGCCCCCCAACCCTAGACCCGGGTCTGGAAAAGAGTTGGCAATGTATTACAAAGAAAAAGCATTTCTTCAAAATATTTTTTATTTGGTTTTCTTATTTGCAGGCAGGATGACCCTGTCGGGTAGCCGGCAGCAGTTCCTATCAGGGGAAGTGATGGACAGCGAGGTGACGCGATATTCTCGCCGTGGAGGCTGCTTCGTTTCCCATGGCCAATGTGCTGCCATAATACTAGCTGCCATAGTGTTCGCTGTCGCTATCGCCGCTCTTGTGTATTTCCTAGTGCCGTGCAGAGCTAACGTGAGTTTTTCGTAAATTATTATTTCCCACCTTGTCGGCCAGAATAGCTAAATCGTTGAGATCCTTATTCGTGGAAGTATCTAAAACGGCTCCAAAAGGTTAATGTAGCTTTCTTTGTCAATCTAAACTATTTACACGCGCGACGGCCCGACAAAAACGGATTGTAAAGTGTTCAGGGTTTATGTATGTATGTTTTCCGTTTCTTTATTCCACCACAACTTCTAAACGCTTGAACCGATTTGGATATTTGTAGTATTGTTATAATCATTATGTCATCTCGAGTGTCATAGCGCACTTTAATTGTCCAAATATTAAGTCAATAGTTGTCTAAAGGTCCAAATGTCCTAATTTCAATACATTTAAGTAAATTACCTGTCATTTGACACTAAATACGTTTAGTGTCAAATGACAGGTCTGATTGAGAATATTCCGGAAATATACATGTAAGTATATCGATAAATACATAAACTATAAATATTTCATAAAAAAATCCGTAATTAAAATAATTACAAGTAAAATACTACAAATGATTCCAGAGGCTAACGGAAAATCGGGTAACTCAATGAAATATATATTTTTGAATAGCTTAGACCACGGGTGGCCAACCTTTTCAGAGGCCGGGCCAAATTTTTGAAATGAGATTTCCCGCCGGGCCGCACAACCAACTGTTTGTTGGTAATTTGAAAGCAAACCAGATATATATATTTACGCATAAGAAAATTTAATTTTATAATGTTAGTGTGACGTCTGACTCTATTTGGCAGAACTTAGTTCATTAATGTCGATCTCAACTGAGGTCGTAGCTAGACGCAAACAGTTTTCCAAATGCTCATCGGTAATTCGGGTTCTCTCTTTGGATTTGATGTGCTTCATACGACTAAAAAGCTCTTCACACACGTAAGTATTTCCGAATAGAGAAATCATAGCCAGAGCATGTTTGTAAATAGTCGGATATTCTTCCTTGTCCAAATAAGTTTTGTAGAACTCTTCTAAGCCAACCTGATGAAATTTTTACTTTAACTGTGCATCACAATGCAGAAAAAGTACACGATGTTTTTCAAAATCTTGAAATCGGGTTTGAAATTCGAGGTTCAACTTGGAAATCAAAGAAGCTTATTTATCCGCCGCCGTCTGTGTGACATCTGGTTTCTCTGACAGTGTAGGAAAGTGAGTAAAGTTTTTTTTTGTAGCTGTCGTTCCCAAAGCCCAAGTTTCATTTGAAATGCGGAAATAAGATAATGCATGTCATTAATTAAGTGATTTTTCCCTTGTAGATGAGGATTAACGTCATTTAGGTGGCCTGTTATATCGACCAAAAACGCAAAGTCGCAAACCCACTCCTTATCTTCAAACTCTAGGATTGTTTTTAACTTGCTTGTATAGAATGATTGTATTTCTTGTTTCAAATCAAATACACGTTTCAACATTTTAGCACGAGTCAGCCATCTTACTTCTGCATAAAATGTAACGTCATCATGCTCAGAATTCAAAGACTTGACAAATTGTTGGAACTGACGGTGATTCAACCCCTTCGACTGAAGTTCACTGTTTTGACGACCACATTCATGACATGGTCCATTTGGAGGGACTTGGCACATAAATTCTCCTGATGAATAATGCAATGAAAATTTAGCAT
Organism: Micropterix aruncella; assembly: GCA_944548615.1. Classification (NCBI taxonomy): domain Eukaryota; kingdom Metazoa; phylum Arthropoda; class Insecta; order Lepidoptera; family Micropterigidae; genus Micropterix; species Micropterix aruncella. The sequence continues at coordinate 2,849,742 of OX155955.1, forward strand.
CGACGTATGGGGCTTATAGTTTACGGGCGAGTTTACATCGACGTATAGTTTACGGGCTTCAGTTTCTATCAAATTTACTAAACCTTAATTTTTTCCAACCATTGTTGGAGCACCATCCGTTGTTATGCCCGATAAGTTGTTAAGTTGCAACGAAAAGCGATTCAATGTCGATGTAACTGCTTCCAACAAATCTCGCGAATTAGTAGTACCCTTAAGTGGATAAAGTGCCGCTAACTCTTCTGTTTTGTTCAAATTGATATCAACACCTCCGATAAAAGTTGCCACTTGGGCGGTATCTGTAAAATCTGTACTTTCATCCAATGCTAGAGCATAAAATATGAACTCGGATGCTCGAGTTTTCAATTTGTCTTCAATATGCTTTCCAATTTAGTCCACCCGTCTAGTAATAGTTTGACGAGATAGGCTTATTTTTGAAAAGTCCTTTTTCTTTTCTGGACATATAATTTCAACGACGCTCTCCAAACATTCTTTAACCGTTTCACCATCTGAATAAGGCTTCGATTTCTTTCCTAGTATTATATTATGGCGACTCAGGGTCGGCGGGCCGGAAGTTGTCCCTCGGCGGGCCGCATGCGGCCCGCGGGCCGCGGGTTGGCCACCCTTGGCTTAGACCTTCAGGATAATGGTTGATTATGGGCAAAAATCGCTCAATACATTGGAAGGGGGTCAAATCGCTCAATACAATATAAGGTACAGGGTATTTTGACTAAAAACCCCATTTATAGCATTGAGGATTTCGAAAACATCAATTTTTCGCAGCTCTATTGACCTACTTGACTATTATTATTCCTTATTCTTTCTATTATTGACTATTTTACAATTGCGTTTTTTTTCTTCTTCAAACTATTGGCTATTGACAATAATTATTATTACTGATTTGTTTGTGTTTGTGTTTTTTCTTTAAAATATCTTCCCGTATGATAATTTGGGAAATTATCCAATATTTATTTGATTATTTCTGGCCCTCGTAAGGCCTGGATCTATGACAATTATCTAACGTCACATTTGTCATGGCCCTTTCTTATTTACGATTTTACCAAAACCCAACTGTCCCGTCTAGATGCGCTGGTGACAGCTAGTTTAAAATCCTGGCTGTCCTTAGCCAAACCAGCTGACCCCTCGACTCTCTTCAGGTCCAAACAAAATTTTGGGCTAGCTCTTAAACTGCCCTCTCTGCTCTACGCCAACTCCAGAATAACCAAAAATTCGATTCTCTGCAATTCCAAAGATCCGGCAATATCGAAGCACGTAATAAGTGGCCGTAGTGATTCAAATGATCTACAAGCCCGCGTAGACTTCCACAAAAAGTTCCTTACTGGAATCAGCCAGAATGGCACTGGTCTGGGGTATGGCAGTACAACCACGAGCGACGTGGACTTGAAGAAGTCTCTTTTGCGGGGAGATTACGACAGCAAGAGTACCTATGGCTCATGCTATTGGCCTTCAATGCCAGAATGATTGGACAACAATTGGGGACTTTTGCATTCCGCCTCCAATGCACTGGAAGGTAATGCTCTATGACTGGACGCCAGAGATGCTGAAATTTTATTTGAATGCCTTTCAGCATACACTTCCAGACCCCAGTAACCTCGCTCGTTGGAGCTTTGCCGAGTATAGTTCTTGTCCCCTCTGTAGCAATACCCCTTGCACAGCTAGACACATTCTAGCTGGCTGCAAGGTGGCCTTAGATCAAGGACGGTACACTTACCGCCATGACAAAGTTCTCGCTGTTAGTCGCGAGGTAATTAGTCTCTCAGTGGCTCGTGCCAACAAGGGTTTGACAGTATCCTCCAAACCCCCAATACAGTTTGTGCGGGATGGCTCTAAAGGCAAAAAACATTTAACTACAAAACCTTTCTCAATAATCGAGAAAGCTACAGATTGGATTCTGGAGGTTGATTCGGTCTCTAAGCAGTATAAATTCCCTGAAAGTCTCGGATGCACAGCCCTCCGTCCAGATATAACTCTTTACTCTCTATCTCGGAAGGTGGCTCTTATCGTAGAATTAACTGTTCCATGGAAATCAAATATCCCAAAAGACCACGAGTACAAATTAAATAAATACCATGATCTTGCAAATGCCGTAACCCGGAACGGCTTCACTGTTCACCTTCACGCGGTGGAAGTTGGCGCTCGTGGCCTGCCAGCTAAATCTCTATTTCACCTCTTTAAAGATCTTGGCCTTTCCAGAAAAATAATCAACTCTTTCTTACAAAAATTATCTAAAACTGCGATTTGCGCATCTCAAATTCTATGGCTTCGAAGGGGGAGTGAATGGGTGGCAAGGTGAACGCTCACATGTGGCAAGACAGCTGTCCTAAACCTACCACAGCCGGTTCGTAAGTCCGGAATCCACTGCTCACCCCCCAGAAGTGTAAAAAAATAGTATTATGATGGGCCCGACTCCGGTCGGTGAATTCCATGGCAGCTCCGTTTGTATTTATTTATATATAGGATTATATAGAAAATTAGATAGAAAATTTTACGAAATTACTTAAGAATTTTGATTGAAAATATTGGAAAATGTTGTTTCCTCTACATATATAACCTAGAAAATCTGCGCTTGGATGTTCAACGTTCATACCTTGCAATACTGACGTTCATATGTTATACATTTAAATATTATACTTGTTATTTTCATTACTTTTGACTTAACCAAGTGTAGGAACTCCTATCAACTGGTTTGAAATAAATAAATAAAAATAAATAAAAAATACATCGGAAGGGGGTCAAATCGCTCTCATCAATTTTGTTTACACTAATAAACACTAAATTACATCAAGCGACCAGAAATGGTACTAATATAAAAAGATATTTCGAAAGAGTACATACAAACGAGTATAGAGGGCGTTAAATTGTATATAATTATTTAAGGTTTCAATCAAATGTCATTAAGATAATGAAAGATGCATTGCATCAATGTATAAAATATAAAGAAGATATTTTATAAAATCAGTCGCATTTTGTTGTTATGTTCAATACGTTACTCGTCCTCTCTACCTTGTTATAAATACGATAGTTTAATTTCTGTAACGGCAATCGTGTTTTTTATTTTTTTTAAATATATTTACTTGTTTAAACTAAATTGCCATTATACATTGGGGATCTTGAGGGAGGGGCGGGGGGGCACTTTAAGTAAAAGGTACAATGCATTTTAATTAAAAAGGTAATTTAATGCTTTAAGGATTTCGACAATATCGAATTTTCTCAGTTGTCTTGCCTTTCTTGACTATCTTTATTATTTCTGTTTTAAATTATTGTGATTTTTTATTGATTATTATATTATTGTGAATTTTTATTCTGAATATTGGCAGTTGACTATTATTACTACTAATTTGTTACTACATATTTCTAATAATTTTTTTTAATATGATAATTTGTGAAATTATTGAATAATTCTGATTTAATAATAGCACTATTGTCCATATGATAATAATTGAATTTATCGAAGGATTTTAATTTAAAAAATTTGTTTATGTCATATATAAAATATAAAATCTGCGCTAGAATGTTCAACCTTCATATTAATACACGTTATATTGTACAATCAATTTGACAAGGCTTGTCAAATTGATTGTACAATATATTATTTATGAAATGGAATTTTTATTATTGAATAAATATATTTATTAATTTTTATATGACATTGATTATGTCTATATTATGAGTATTTTTTTTTGTAAAAATAATATTGTTTAGTATTTTGTTATCTTAGTAATACTTCTGGTGTTGGATTATTCTTAAAGTACTTGTCGATTCTTTTTATATTTTATTGACTATTATGGATATTTTTCTAATTTGATCCTGTTTTTTTTAATTGAACCAAAAGTACCTACCTACTTTGCTTTTATATAAAAAAGTATGTCTTATAAAGTTATGAATAGTTTGCAGGAATATAAAATTACGAATTCCCCAGTCTATACCTTTTTGGAATTTATAAGCTATGACTATGGTGCCAATGCGGTGTAAAAATATCTTTCAAAAAAAATATTCATCGAAGAAACTGAGTATTTTTTCGAAAATAAATAAATAACATTATTATGCAGACATTAAAGTGAAAAAATGGCAAAGTAACAACTGAAATCAATAACCGTTTGCAGGCTGTTTATGGCACTTTGAAACTCTGGCAACGGAACCTTTCAATAAAACACTGTTAGACCGAGAAATTTTCTATTTCTCCAATTTTCTACTTTTCTACTTCTCCTCAAATTTTCTACTTCTCACACAAATTTTCTACTTCTGCATATTTCCAAACAAGCTCTAGTTTGTCAGACGCTCGCGAGATGTCAGAGTCGTCCGCTAAAGGCGCCTAACCGTTCAGCATGAAACATTAGGTTTGGCAAATTGGGCATCATTTCACAAGCCGTATTATACGTTATCATATATATTGGTATGCTATGCCTTTATTTTTCCAGAAAGATGTACTGGGATTTTAATTAAAATCCTGGCATCTTAATATTAATAACAAAATGGATAGGCAGTTAGCGAATAGTCCTGCGTACAGTAGATCTCGCTTTATTAGAACTACTAAAACGGCCACAATCTTTAAACGAAATTAAAAAATTAAAAAACATCAGTAGAGTAAGAATTAGAGAGTAATTCAATTCGGGCGTCGAAATTACAATCTAAACGAATACAAATCTTTTTTACAATTCATCTTAATTTAATTTAACATTTAGTAAAATTAAGCAATAAAACAGAACAAAGAACAAGGAAAACTAAATTGGGAATTATAATAATTACACAATAAAAACTAGAATATGTAACGGAAATCAAAATAAGATAGTAATAAAAAAATACTCGTGATAATAATAATGAAACATAGTAATTTAAGTTTAATCTCAACAACTAAAATTTTTGAAATAAAATTAAAGCTCTGAATACATTTTGACACACATTAAAAAAAAGCATTTTAAAGGATATTATATTTTTACTTTACCAGCCTACCAACTGACGAGGAGGTAAAGTATTGAGAACGCGCTAAAAAAAATCGACATGAAGACGGATATATAAGTTTTGTTCCCCCTACTCCCCCCCCCCCACCCCCCGTGAAGATTAAGACAATTTCCAGGCTGAAGTCTGTCTGTGTGTCTGTCTGTGAGTGTGTGTGTCTGAGCCCATACATAGCGCATGCATTAAACGCAAATGATTATCTTTCTATTATGCTAAGCAAAGAGCAGCCGAGCCGCCTTGCTAGGCACCCCTTTGTTAAGGCGAGCTCACTTCGGGAGTCACACTAGAGTGCCACGGTTGTGTCAAGGAAAGATCTAAGATAGATTTTTTAAAATTATTTTAATTTTTATTTATAATCGTTATTATTGTTATATTACCTTTCTTGACTATCTTTATTATTTCTGTTTTAAATTATTGTGATTTTTTATTGTTTATTATATTATTGTGAATTTTTATTCTGAATATTGGCTGTTGACTATTATTACTACTAATTTGTTACTACATATTTCTAATAAAAAAAAATTTATATGATAATTTGTGAAATTATTGAATAATTCTGATTTAATAATAGCACTATTGTCCATATGATAATTATTGAATTTATCGAAGGATTTTAATTTAAAAAATTTGTTTGTGTCATATATAAAATATAAAATCTGCGCTAGAATGTTCAACCTTCATATTAATACACGTTATATTGTAAATACCTATATGCATATTCTAGTAATTACTTTATCTATTTTTGACTCTACCAAGTGTTGGAATTCCTATCTACTGGTTTATTAAAAAGTAAAGAAAAGTCTTAGCCTTGTTGTCTTCTATCTCTATTTTATTTAGGAGTGTGTGTCGGTGACTGTGGCTGTAGTTAACTGTACATATAGCTCACTGTAGCTGTAGTTGCATGTGGCGCAGGAAGCGAATGGAAGATCCACTGTGTTTTCGGATAGGTCCATCTCACGATTCAACTCCTATTCAGAAGCCTCCTCGTGTGGAAGGCAGCTGGGTAAGATTCTCGCGTCTCAGGCCTCTCGGCTGGCGGATCGGATTCTCCTGTGGGATTGCCTCCTTGCGCTACTGAACAGTCTGTGCACCGTTCGGCGACACCAATCGATTGTGCACTCAGACTAATTGTTAATGGAGTCTGGAAATATACTGTCTCCTAAGCAGTGGGGGTGGATGTTGCCCTATCGTTAAACATTTTTAAAATCACCATTAGGCTACATGATCCTGAATTCAAAAGATGCCTTTGGTCCGCGATAGAATCAAACTGTATCACCGCTGAATATATACGGCAGGTAGTGTTCGCGCAACCGACTTCCGACCCGTGACCAGTCGGGAGGTTGAAGGTATCCTGATGGTTATTTTCAGGCGGAGATATCTTTCCAAAACTGGCAGTCAGGGGGTGAGGCTGCCCGCTGGTTACCTTACCCGGTGTCTCGCCGTAAGGCGTTGGCCTCTGTATGGTTCGTGGCTTTGCTAGACTGTAGGTCCTTCCCAAAGTCTTCTACGATCATTCCATGGCTGAAAGAACTATCACGTATCGTTATTTTAGTCTGGGGTTACGGGTTTGCCCGTTGTAGTCGACACAGCCGAACTGTAGATGCATGTATAGTTGACTAGCAACTGACTCTTCGTAGGTGTTTATTAATATATCTTTATAAACGTATATCTTTATTAACCTGGACTTGCTCGTGTTGTACAGGCCTTGAGCCGGCGGGCCAAGACCGGTCATTGACGGAACACTAGGGTTGTAATTTTTATGGAGTTCAGGACGAAATAAAAGATACAGCGAGCAGCTAAGTAGCTATAATGACCTTGTTTCTCCGCACGGCGTCGGCGGCCGACTGCTAGGTTTACACGGGCTTAGTACTTGTCGCTTAGTACTTGCCACTTAGTAGTACTTGTCTCTAACCTGCTTAGTGATCGCGACAAGTAACCTTTTACACGTAGGTATTAGCAAAAAGGTATTAGTAGGATCCCACGATCTCCGTTCGAAATGGAACACAACCGCTGCCTTATTTCTTATAGGATTTGAATTCCTGGATGGACTTTTTAGTTGTTTCGGAATTCCGACTTTCCGGAGACGTAACCACAAAATAAACTTAGCAAATGTCACGTAAAAAGAGAAACGCGTGTGTTCACTTGCCGCGGCTGTTCACACGAATCAGCAAGCGACACGTGCTTAGTAATTTGTGGTGGGGAAGTCACTTATCGCTTAGTAAATCGGATCGGTTTCTATTCACTACACTGGCAGTTTCACTGATACTAAGCACTAATCCTAAGCGCTAACATGTTGAATCAGTAAATTTACATGCAAGGTATTAGTGCAAGCGACACGTACTTGTCGTTAGCTACTAAGACCGTATAAGCCTAGCATTCAAGAAGACTAGGCGGCTTTACATCTGAAGCCCTTCCACACCAAGGGCTTCAGATGTCAAACCGCCTTTTACATCTGAACCCCTTTCACTCTTCTCCATATTTTATTTATTTTGAGTACCCGCAGTTGATTCGATTTTCACGCGGTAAAGCGGATGTAAAAACTTTTTGTATAATAGATCACGATAATTTTTTTTCAATTTAATTTAATTTTATTATGATTGTGGTATAGTATACCTGAAGCTTTACAATTATTCAGTTCAGCAAAACCTGCCTTTAAGGTGATTCGTCGCGGTCCGACGAAACTATTCTGATAATAGATGGCGTTGTAAGCAATATTAACAGAAAAATACGATTTTTAGCTCTCTCAGTGCAGTAAAAATTACGAAATAAATTTACCGGGAACTTTACATATACACGGTTCGATGTACTTTGTATCACCGCGATAATCAACCGCATTACGAAATTAATGGGGAAAACAGGCCAATTTCGGTTCAGATATAGGTTAGGCCTGTTTTCCCCATTAATTTCGTAATGCGGTTGATTATCGCGGTGATACAAAGTACATCGAACCGTGTATATGTAAAGTTCCCGGTAAATTTATTTCGTAATTTTTACTGCACTGAGAGAGCTAAAAATCGTATTTTTCTGTTAATATTGCTTACAACGCCATCTATTATCAGAATAGTTTCGTCGGACCGCGACGAATCACCTTAAGGAGTAATTTTTTTTAAACAATATATCCCACAAATTATTACATATTTGTTAAGGTGTATTTCTTAAAACAATGGTTTATGACAGTTTTTTACCTAAATAAAAAATAAAAATACGTGTGGCACTCGGGGACTGCCGCGGTAAAGCTATTGCATAGCATTTTTAACAACTTATGCAATTATAATTATTTATTAATTTTATTCATTTTATTTTTTCTGATATCAGATAACTGCGCTCTATCGGAAAACGTTGAAATTAATACGAATCATTTGCGGCTGCGGTAGCAAATGATTCGGAATAATTTAAACGTCTTCCGATAGAGCGCCGCTCACGAATTTTTTATTCGATAAAGCAAAAAAACCGGATTATTCGAAAAAAATCGTAGAAAAAAAGATAGATAATTAAATTATCTTTAAAATGGTGCAGGTTTCATAATAATACGCCAGATAGTATTTGCATAGTAGTCGTTTTTGTGTTCGGATAGACCTAATTTCACAAATTAATTACACTATGTAATATAAACAAAATCTAAAATATTCAAAGCTAAGAATATTAGGAAAATGTTCTTGTTTAACATATATTTTTTTCGAATCGTAAGCAGTACTTGTTTATACGTAATTATCAGTTTAAAATCATTAATTTTCGTTAAGAAATTTCTTCATTCGGTCGCCGCGCTGGCCTACTAGGCCCGCGATAAAAACTATGCAATAGCTTAAAAAATAATAACATTGATAGTTTTAAAACTGTAATTACTAATTGGCTATAGGATTTAGAAATGGTTATTGAGTTGTGGTTTGATTTGTTCAAAATATTTATGTATAAAATATGTTATTTACTGTAATTATTATTATTTTATAATTGTTATTATTAGTAGTATAATCTTTAGTGTGATATATTGAGTATTTTTTTACTCTACTTTATATCTATTACTTAATATCTATCTATCTCCACGTAATAAATTTCTAATGTCAGCTCGCAAACCTAAACAATAGACATTTTTACAACAAAAAAAAAACGACTATTTTTTTTTATAAGCGCAGAAGCCATGTCATGGTACGGGCTATCATAATTGAATGCGTATACAAATGTTTGTGTCTGTGCTGTTGACCGTTGAGCAGTTATCTCGTTGGAAGCCAACCATGGGTGCCGCAGTCCTGTCTTGGTGAAACTTAGAACGGGCTGTCGTAATTGAACGCATATAAAAAAATCGTGTGTGTGCTGTTGACCGTTAAGGAGTACCCTCGTCGGGAGCCAACCCTGGGTGCAGCAGCCATGTCATAGTATAACTTAGAACGGGCTATCATAACTGAATGAGTATACAAAATTTCGTGTCTGTGCTGTTGACCGTTGGGAGTCCACTCGACTGGAGTCAACCCAGGGTGTAGAATCAGGTCATGCTTACCATAAAAAAAGCATAGTCACCGGAATTGAACCAAAATGTCGATTTTCTACTTCATACGATAATATTTGAGGAGTTCCCCCAATTCCACATGGATCTCATCATCAGAACGGGGGCAAAACTATAAGCATATCCTTTCAAATAAAAAAAATCCAAATCGGTTCATAAATTGCGGAGTTCTGAGGTAACAAACATTAAGTCTGGTTGGGATTTTTACCCGGTTTGCATAAACCCACTTAACTTGTGAATTTACGCGACCCCTTTTGTGCTGGGTAATTACCCCTTCGATTATCTTCTACGGTTTTCACCTTGGACTGTATTCAAATGGTAATCACTCACCAGCTAGGTTGGTTTTTCTCTCAGGGGTGGTTGTCTCGAACGAGTGGTGGATTCCAACCTCACAAGGAAATTAGTTCAGCTAGAGGCTTCCGTGATAGAACCTCACTTTCCTCAGGTCACGCAGGATAAGCTTCCGTCGAAAATAAACACTTTTTATTCGCGAGACTTTCTTTTATTCGGTCACTTATCCTTACTTTTACATTGAGTTCCGAGTACTTATAATTTACTACTAAGTCCCGGTGCTTGGATCGCGGCGCGTTCACGCTGACCCTTTGCCAATTTACAACTGAAGCTTTCGCTCTTTTCTGCCCTCGATCGCCTTACATTTTTTTTAAGATGGCGACCGCCCTTACCTTTCATTGGTCTATCTCCTTCCAAAAATTTCTAAACACACCCCCATAAATGCACCGCACACGTATTATCCAATCACGAGACAGGGCGCATAACAGATGCAACCCCGTTTGAAAGAGACATCGCAATCATGCTTCCTCGCTTGCACGCTAGAGCGAGAAGCGAATACACTAGTTGTCTCTGTCTTACATTTAAACATTTTATAGACATATTATTTGCTTAATTTAAAAGAAAAGAATCTACCCTAGTACGGGCATTAACCTAGTTGGGTAGTTTTTTAAGACATAATTTTTGTACTACTTTCTCTTAAATAAAGCATTATTATTATTATTATTATTATTATTATTATTCTCGTCGCAAACGCCACCCTTCCCGAGTACACATTGTCTTAAACATAGGTTAGTCTCAGATCATTTGTAACAAGTTAATATTAATGTTAGATCGTTAATTAGGCTAATTAAGTTGTCTCTCCTAGCGCTTTACTTTACATTAAACGAAATACTATATGCTATGCTTAAATTAAGTAATCATGCAATTTTCTTTACATTTTAAGCTATATTATTTCTAGGGTTAATTGTGGGATTTGGAGTATGTATGATTTTTTGTAACGTCCACGGTTTTTATTTCGTAGTCTTTTGCCCGTCGCCTTGCTCGTAATTTATCGTTAACATGTGTAGCTAAGGAGTCTTTCTCACGATTTATTTTGAATGGAAACGGTGGTCGGTCCATGGAGAGTCGAGTTTCAGGGTCGGCAGCTCGTTTATTTTATAGCCCCTTTCTGTCCTTTCCTTTGAGTTATCAGCTATTTTTCAAGGAATCTCATATCCTCGGCGTCCGTGACTAATTATGTTTCCTACCCTTTGTAAGAGGGTCTCACTTTTTGGGAAGATTTATCGGCGTTGGCGTCCGCTCTGTCGAATATTCTGAACCAAAGTCAATTAATAAGTCTCAAATCGCACTTCTATGCACAGGCGTAGAAGTGTGACGTTTCGGGTTGCATGGGATTTAATTAATTAGTAAGACATTAATATTAGATAAGACATGTAAAATAAAATAAACAAAACAAAACAAAATAAAAAATGTTACCTGATTGAGTAGGCAATACATAAAAAGTAATTCATTCAAAGAATTAAAAAAAAACGCATTTTTGAAATCTTTATTAGGACCTTCTTTCTATAAAACAATCATTTTGCCTTCTGAAAACAGACAGGAACTAAATAGCAAAACACTGACCTCATGCTTATAAGAATCTGCCATCCAACTAGGACTAGCACGTTCTAGGGTAGACTAGACTATATACAGATATACCTAGTCTTGCCATAAATATTGATACAAGATTTTTTAACTACAAAAATAAAACTACTATTTGGATTTGAATATTTTTTTCACAATTTATTTTGGCAAAAGTAAACTACGAAATAAAAAAATATTAATCAAAATGGCCGCCATTTGCCTTAATAAAGCACCGATGTCTATAAGGCCACTCATCGATTGCTTTACGCTCGATGTCCATGGGAAAATGATCCACAGCTGCAACCAACGTCTGCTTCAATGACTCCAGGTTGTGGTGTCGTCTTCAACAGACCATGTCCTCTAAAAGTGACCATAATTTATAGCCGAGCGGATTTAGGTCTGGGCTGGCTGACGGCCAATAATGAATACTAATAAACTCGGGTTTATGATTTTTAAGCCACTGTTGAGTTATTTTGGCATTAGAATCTATATGAAATATCTATGGTTTGTTTTTGAACATGGTTTGGTTTAAGGGCTTCACCACACTCCTTAAAATGTCTTGCTGATAGTTTTTTGCTGCTGTTTTGACACCCTTTTTACAACAATGTAAGGAAGTGACGCCGTCATAGGATACTCCCCACCGAAACATCACTGAGGCGGGATAATGACCTCGTTATATCCTTGACACCAGTTCACTGATTTCCTTCGAGGACCATGCATACACTTTATCATTCTGCTTATCAAAAGTTTCCTCCATGGTAAAGATTTTTTCGTCAGTAAACAGGATTTTTTTTATAATCGTCTTTAGCGTCCAGAGACAACAGGAGTCTTGATTATTTTTTTTATTATTTTTGTTTTAACGGTAAGACGCCGTCCTGTTTGTCGTTTGAAAGCCCTAAGTCTCAATTCTTGTTTTGATGCAGCTCATGGTTCTCGGCGCAATATCCATTTCCTATCACGAGCCATGATTTTTTGTTTACAGACAGGATTTCGATTGATTCGCGACTTCACATTGTTGATGACCTATAGTGTACGAACCGTGCGAGACCGGCCTGCTGGTATTTTACGGTTATTTACACTTATTCTTATTTATTAAGATTTAGAAGTTATGGTCGAATAAAGAAACGGAAAATATACATAGATGAACCCTGAACACATTACACTCTTTTTTTGTTAAGCAGTCGTGTAAAAAGAAACCTAGCCTATGCATGCTCTCCTTCATTTGAATCAATTTGACAAGGCTTGTCTTTAAAATATAATTATATTATTTATGAAATGAATTTTTTATTATTGAATAAATATATTTATTAATTTTTATATGACATTGATTATGTCTATATTATGAGTATTTTTTTAAATAAAAATAATATTGTTTAGTATTTTGTTATCTTAGTAATACTTCTGGTGTTGGATTATTCTTAAAGTACCTACTTGTCGATTCTTTTTATATTTTATTGACTATTATGGATATTTTTCTAATTTGATCCTGTTTTTTTTAATTGAACCAAAAGTACCTACCTACCTTTTTTTATTTTTATTAAATACCCATTTTTTAAAAATACAGTTTTGTATAAAATCCAGCCAAGCCTAAGGCTTACCTGCTGGAGATTATGATAGGGTGACTTTCAGTGCAACTGTAGTGGCCATTTTGACCATATTATAATATATCTGCTACATTAGCCAGGATTAGTCGGCACAGAAAGCCACCCCCTTGATAATGTTTACATAAAAAGATGAACGTACTTAATGCTAATAAAATAAAGTATAAATCTTATTCGTATCATCTACACGTGTGTTTCACTTTCACTTATTTTAAAGCTAACTATTTTTAATTCTTTTTTTGTTTTTTTTGTACATTTTTTATAAGTTTTTAAATTTAGAGGAATTTGGTTGAATATATGAGGGATTAGCCAATTCAATCTTCTTTTGCCATAAAGGTTGCCTTGCCTTTATATAAAAAAGTATGTCTTATAAAGTTATGAATAGTTTGCAGGAATATAAAATTACGAATTCCCCAGTCTATACCTTTTTGGAATTTATAAGCTATGACTATGGTGCCTAATGCGGTGTAAAAATATCTGTCAAAAAAAATATTCATCGAAGAAACTGAGTATTTTTTCGAAAATAAATAAATTACATTATTATGCAGACATTAAAGTGAAAAAATGGCAAAGTAACAACTGAAATCAATAACCGTTTGCAGGCTGTTTATGGCACTTTGAAACTCTGGCAACGGAACCTTTCAATAAAACACTGTTAGACCGAGACATTTTCTATTTCTCCAATTTTCTACTTTTCTACTTCTCCTCAAATTTTCTACTTCTCACACAAATTTTCTACTTCTGCATATTTCCTTAAACAAGCTCTAGTTTGTCAGACGCTCGCGAGATGTCAGAGTCGTCCGCTAAAGGCGCCTAACCGTTCAGCATGAAACATTAGGTTTGGCAAATTGGGCATCATTTCACAAGCCGTATTATACGTTATCATATATATTGGTATGCTATGCCTTTATTTTTCCAGAAAGAGGTACTGGGATTTTAATTAAAATCCTGGCATCTTAGGGCGAGTTGTTTGAACCGTGGTAATAGTAAAAATCTGTGGTAATAGTTAAAATCGGTAGTAATTCTGCAAAAAAGCGTTGTTTGATCGCGAGTAACCTCCAATCCGTAGTAATTCGAGTTACTCTAGTAAGCTGAAATTTACCAGCCGACATCGAGTGGTAATAGTAACTTTCGCAAGATGGCGGTTCCGAATCAGCTGATGCGGCCCGCGCGAGTGGCCGCGCGTAGTGTCAGTTTGCTTCCGCGTTGCTTCCAGTGATAGGTTGCTGTCAGTCGTCGGCGGCAAAGCGTTTGTGTTTCGATAATAACAGTTGTAAATAGTTATTTAGAAATGGATTTGGGATACCTTGTTTCTTCTGACGACAGTAGTTCGGATGACGATCGTGTAGTTGTGGAATTTGTCCTAATGCGGAAACCGAAAACATTTCGGCCTCGAATCGATAACTGCGCGGTTTGGGACGATTCCGAATTTTTCGCGAGATTTCGAATGTCAAAGGAAACGGTGTATTGGTTGACCGATATGGTGAAAGAGGACCTACAGAGCCCTTCAAATAGGTACGTAATATGTGTTATATGAGTATTTTAAGACAAAGTAACTATATATTTAAGGTTATGTTTCTTATTACTTCAGAAATAACGCAGTCACACCGTTGGAGAAAATCCTCATAGCATTGAGATTTTATGCTACTGGAAATATCCAGCAGTGTAGTGGAGATTTGAGCGGCCTCCACAAATCTACAGTTTGCAGAATCATCGATTCGGCAAATAAAGCAATCTGCAAATTGAGGCGTACATTTATATCAATGCCGATGACCGATGAGCAGAAAAGATATACCGTAGTGGGATTTTATAACATAGCGAAATTTCCTAATGTCATCGGAGCTATTGATTGTACACATGTGCCAATAATAAATCCCGGTAAAGCTATTTAAACGTCATTTATTAAAGTCATGACTGCTCTGTCTATAATAAAATATATTTTTTTGTTTCTCAGGAGGCGACGATTCGGAATATTATCGGAATAGAAAAAGAGTGTTTTCCTTTAATGTCCAGGTAGTGGCTAATTGGGACCTCAAGATAATGGACGTCGTTGCTCGATTTCCTGGTTCAGCACACGACAGCCACATATTCAGCCATAGTACACTAGTTGGCCGACTAATTAGAGGAGAATTCGGCAACTACCACCTACTGGGCGACAGAGGCTACGCATTAAAGCCGTATTTATTGACTCCATATGCCAATCCAACTACTTCGGATGAGCAGCTGTTTAACGAGAGCCAAATTCGTTCGAGAAATGTTGTCGAGAGGACGTTCGGTGTTTGGAAGCGGCGATTTCCAGCCATAGGCTCTCAATTACGGATAGACGTCGAGAAAGTGGAAGCAACTATAGTTGCGACGGCTATTCTCCATAATATATGTATTCAGCGCAAGGAGACAATGAAAGATTGGAACGAGGAATTGCCACCTGGCAATGCAGCAATAACGCCTTCAATCGAGAGAGATGATGTCAGTGGATTGGATGTACGAAAACACTTAACAACATCATATTTTTCCAGGTAAACATTTTAATAGTGTGGAATTTAATGCTCTAGATTTTTTATATATTAATTTATTTATTTAATTTCAGGCTTGCTGCTGCATCATCATCACACTGAAACGAATTAGTAAAGTAACAGTTATAACTATTTTTGGAAGTGTAAAATGAGAAATGGCAATAGTTTTTATAAAGAAACACCATAACTGGATTTTTGTATATAGAACCATATCAGAATTATCACTGTACTTTATGTATAATAAATAAATATCGTCACTAACTTGAAATCGCTTTTGCTTTAAAATTAATGAAACGCAGTCATAGATTCAGATATATTTTATTCAGAGTTCCATATATTTTTCAAAGAAATATTGCATCACTACATGTCGATTGCCTCATTTTTTACTAGGCAAGACATAAAAATAAAATTAAGTACAACGGCAAATTATTAGACGAGTGAATTACAAAAAAATAGTAATGTGCCAAGATAACAATAATAATAAACAAAAGGAATATTTATGAAAAATATATTTATATATTCTATATTTTGAAATAAAAACAGAAATTAGCAAAACGGAAAAAAAACATTCATAGTAACCTTTGCTCCAAATAAATAGTCAATACTAAAGCTTAAATTTATTGGTAACAAAATATATATTCTTAATTAAATTAAACTAAATTAAGTATAGTTAAACAAAATATTCTACTTTAACTATAGTTTAATACAAATAATACTAGTCAATACTAAAGCTTAACTTAATTAATAGCAACTACATATTATTATCCTTAATTACTATCATGCTTTAAACTATCTATTTTTTTTATTTCGTATTCTAATTGTTTTTTTTTAATTGCAATTTCCAATTCATGGAGCTGCTTCTTCCGTTCCTCTTCAGCAACTGCACTCTCCAATAGGAAACTGAAATGGCTCATTTTGGCCTCATGCTCCTTAGCTGCGTACTCATTGTACGAGTCCTGTCGGGCCTTCTTGCATTTCACCAGATCTGCCTTTTCCGCTGATAACGTGCATATCCGCTTCCGTGTCTCTTTTGGCGTGTACCTCACTTCCTTCACGCTTTGCGTTTCTGAAAATATAATGAAAAACAAATTAGTATGCATCACTAGCGAAACCTTCAGTACATTCCATGAGGGATCAATATTTTATTTTTTTTTCTTTCTCGACAATGCCACTTCACGATGCATTGTCTCATTTATACTCGTTAGTCAAGCAATATCGCGCTCTGTATGAATCAGAGGAGCTTATAAAATTTAGTAGGTATAAAATTTATAGCAACTTACGTAAAGCCTTCGAAGGAGGCTTCCTCAGCATAGCCTTTGGAGTAGAGGTATCGAACACCACTGGGGCCGTTGAGACGGTGACATTGTTATCCAATGTAGATTCAAAATCCATTGCTGTGGAAAAGTGAAAATTGTATGAAATAAAACATTCCCTTTTTTATAGTCTTCATGGAGTATTGTGTACACTTACGATAAGAGAAACATGCAGGGACCTCATATTCCCTATTGTCGTCCTGTTGTGCAGTACGGCTTTCTGGCTCATTTGATAATTCCCCAATATCTTTTGATATATCATCTGAAACAATGATAAACAAATGAATTAATTTCTAAATAATATAAAACAGTCCAAACAGACGCAAGTGGCCGGCAAATTCAAAAGTGATTACTCGGCGGTTAGTAGTCATTGCTTTTCGGTAGCTCAAAGCTGTGCGTGCGAATGGCATGTATGCCCGTAGCCTTAATGTGTTTTTTTAACTCCATTATAATTGGCAAAAGGTAAGACCTGGAATGTATGTGGACTCTCAGTCCACGTGTGACCAGTTATCAGATTCTTAGCAATGCGACTACTGCAAGATTCAAAATAAATGTAATTACCTAAGTACTTTTGGGTTGAAACCAAGACATCCGATTGCGATTCCATTTCAGTCACAGATGGCTGACCAAACATGTCCGAATCACAGTCATACGCTGATGCACGTCCTTTCGTCCCTATGCCTGTGAGGTCACATATCCAATCAGTATTGGAATGAGTATTGGGTGGAGGGGGTCCACCCCCAGTTGCCATCAATACTTTTCTCTCCGTCGATGTGTCCTGAAAAGGAAAAAACCCAACCTTGTAGTAAAATAAATACCTAGTTAACTATAAAAATATCAATAATTTTAATTTCACGAATACATACTTTCTTTGCGGCTTTCCTCATATTATTGAATTTATTTTTCATCTGCGTGACAGTCCTGAAGGATTTGCCAGAAGTAGCATTAAATTCATCCGTCACTTTCTTCCAAGCAACGTCTTTCTGCGCGACGCTCACGCAATCGGTCTTCTTATTGAGAATAACGTCGCGGTAATTCTCCACCAGATTACGGAAGATCGTCAACTCATCTTCGCCAAAATGCGATGCTCGGTCACTGTTGAATATTGTTCATTAGAATATTAATCACTGTTCATTAGATTAGATAATTTGCCTGTAGTGCGCCAATTATGGCGTATATTTGATGTAATTTACGGTTGTGGCTTACCTAGTTTTGGGCGCAGACATCTTTTTTGAAAATTTTCGTAAGGAATTGATAATTTAAAACGATTAAATGCTTTCCCACGCGCGCACGAAATCGGCAAAACCAAGGCAGAACAACGGCAGTAAACGACGCACGATGAAATGAAATGACATTTGGCGCATTATTGCCAGCAACGAAAATTAAAAAAGGCTAGAATTCTGTCGGGAAAAGGCGATTTTGTGGAATATGTCGTTTATTATGCTGGCAACTCAAATTACTTTTGTAATATTTTACTATGGTAGTTTTGACGTTCAAACAACCGAGCTAGCCTATTTACTGTAGTATTTTGAAATACTCTAGTAATAATTACTATTGTAAATTGGGAATATTACCACGGTTCAAACAACTCGCCCTTAATATTAATAACAAAATGGATAGGCAGTTAGCGAATAGTCCTGCGTACAGTAGATCTCGCTTTATTAGAACTACTAAAACGGCCACAATCTTTAAACGAAATCAAAAAATTAAAAAACATCAGTAGAGTAAGAATTAGAAAGTAATTCAATTCGGGTGTCGAAATTACAATCTAAACGAATACAAATCTTTTTTACAATTCATCTTAATTTAATTTAACATTTAGTAAAAGTAAGCAATAAAACAGAACAAAGAACAAGGAAAACTAAATTGGGAATTATAATAATTACACAATAAAAACTAGAATATGTAACGAAAATCAAAATAATGATAGTAATAAAAAAATACTCGTGATAATAATAATAAAACATAGTAATTTAAGTTTAATCTCAAAATCTCAACAACTAAAATTTTTGAAATAAAATTAAAGCTCTGAATACATTTTTATACACATTAAAAAAAAGCATTTTAAAGGATATTATATTTTTACTTTACCAGCCTACCAACTGACGAGGAGGTAAAGTATTGTGAACGCGCTAAAAAAAATCGACATGAAGACGGATATATAAGTTTTGTTCCCCCTACTCCCCCCCCCCTTACCCCCCCCCCCCCCCACCCCCCGTGAAGATTAAGACAATTTCCAGGCTGAAGTCTGTCTGTGTGTCTGTCTGTGAGTGTGTGTGTCTGAGCCCATACATAGCGCATACATTAAACGCAAATGATAATCTTTCTATTATGCTAAGCAAAGAGCAGCCGAGCCCGCCTTGCTAGGCACCCCTGTGTTAAGGCGAGCTCACTTCGGGAGTCACACTAGAGTGCCACGGTTGTGTCAAGGAAAGATCTAAGATAGATTTTTTAAAATTATTTTAATTTTTATTTATAATCGTTATTATTATTATATTTATTTTTTTTTAAAATATACTTTTTACTTTCATTATTTTGATTTTCGTTAGAATTCTAGTTTTTATTGTTTGATTATTATAATTCCAAATAAGGTCTCCTTGTTCTTTGTTCTGTTTTATTGCTTACTAAATGTTAAATTAAATGAAGATGAATTGTAAAAAACATTTATATTAGCATTGATTATATTTATAATCAACGGTGCTAGTTTATATTGTAATTGTAATAATATATTGAAATAAATTACTCTCTTATTCTTATTCTAAATAGTCGCCAGCGCCACCTTCAGAAAGTTCTGCGCACATATCCCCATTGGTGCAATCACTTGATGCAATGTAGTATATGCAGGAACTAATTATCTTTACGAGTGCACAAAGCTTTTTGTAGGTGGCTCTAGCAGCGGCATAGGCGACCAGCCTAAGGACATAGTATACCGAGAGAACTTTCAAATCAAATAAATAAACAAACGAACATCATGGTTCATTTATTTTCATTCTTGGTATTTTAACTTCTGGCATATTGTTACATACATATCTATATTTCAACATTTGCTCAATTTTTGTATAAAATGTAAATACTATTAGGTTATTGTAAATTGATCCAATTTTCATCTTAAACTGTCATTTTGTATTTTTGGGTGTTGGGTACGATTTTCGATTTCATATTTGTTATGATAATATTTATTTGGCCCTGTGTTGTGTGCTGAACTGCGAGTAAACAGGTATGCGACATACCCAAGAGCCAGAAGAATGAAGGAAGAACTTGGAACGATCTACATAAAGTAAACGATGCAGAAGTCAACTAGTTGACAAGTGAACTTCAATTTTGTTGTCGAGGAAACCTCCTGAAAATTCTATTCCAACTTCTTGAGGTTCATTTCCGAGGTGCACGAAAACATTTTTAGACGATCCTAAATCATGTATCGTTATCGACCTAACGGGACCGTGCAGCTTGGACCAAATGACCAGCCTGTGTTTTCTAAGGACGGCTCAATACACGGCTCAGCTCCCATTCGGTAGCCTCCTCGAAGAGGGACTAAACTGGGAAGGGCCACCGGGAACGTTGACTTCGACTGTAACCTAGTCGTCGACAGTTAGGATCGGGGATACCGATTCGGGGGAACACCTCGGGCGGAACTGGGCGTTTTGCGACCAGTGCGTCGTTAACCAATCGACTGCGCAATCCGGCGAATAACCGGGGGAGTATGGAAACGTAAGTTTCCTAAGCAGTACGGGTTATTGTTGACCTGATGCCATCTATCCTCAAAACGATATGTTGGCTAGCCGCTCCCGTGTGATATGGCGGGCAAAAGGCGCCACGGCCCGCGTTAAATTCAAACTGTATTACCGCTAACATCTGAATTTAGCATTTAATATGTACGAGTCGAGTGTGGAACTATGCGACTATGCGACGCGATCGATCGCCGGTCTCACAATTGCTGAAATGCTGACCCATGGAGTCAGCCGATTGCATGACAACGTGAGGCGCCACACCGCGCGAGTTTTAAAGGAGCTGCTGACATCGTTTGGAAGGGATATTGTCACCCATTCCCCTTATTTACCGACTTGTCGCCTTCGGACTATAACCTTTTTACTAAACTAAAGGAGTTTTTGGGTCGGAAACGTTTTTACAACGATCAGGAGGTCGAGGAAGCTGTGAAGAAATGGCTGAAGGAGCTGGCGGCGAGGGTAAATGACACAGTCATACAAAAGCTGATACCCCAACTACAGAAATATTTTAATCTCGACGGCGATTACTTTTAAAAAATGTGTAATATATTTGTGAAGCCTCCTGTAAATTAAAATGAAATAAAATCACTTTTCGATCCTACATAAATGTTGTAACCTTACTTTCTGGATGACCCTAGTAGATTACAATACTTAATATATTACTTACAATTGACGACACGTAATATACGATAACTAGCTTTAAGTGATTATAACGGCATGCTTTTATTGCATATTATGAATTATTATATTGATACTGACACTGAATTATAATGGAGGTGATGGAAATAAATACTCTTCATTATTCTTTATGATTTACTCCCGCTAAAGTTATTTGTGGTCCAAAATTATTAACTAATTCAAAGTCAACATCTTAAAACTAGGCAGAGGACGTTATTAAATGTTGTTATTTTTTTCAGGATCACCGCAAAATCGACGACCTATGGAACTTCGACGACTACCAGGGTCCAAAACCCGCCAACCTCAGACTGCCAAAGAGCCTGGTGCCATCTCTCTACAGGATTCATATCGTACCGCACTTTGACAACTACACTTTCGAGGGGACTGTCGCCATCACAGTGTCAACGAAAGAAGAAAAAGTTAATAAAATTATTCTGCACTCGAAAGGCCTGGGTATAAATAATTGGGCGCTCACTGAGGTAATTCAAAGGAGCACTAAAAGAATTAGGAGGCAAGCTAACGAATCTACTGTAGTTACAGAGGAAAATGTAACAAATACAGAAGCAGCCACCGAAGCCACGAAACAAGATACCGTCGCTGATCTCACTGTAGCCACAACTCAAGCTCCTGAAATAGTTACTCAAATAAACACAACTGAAAAGGTACCGACTACCGAAACGACTCAAGCGATCGAAACGACGTCAACGCCTGTAGCACCTAAACAGGAAGACAAAGGAATTACCGCACCAACTGATACATTCCAGAAACCAACGCACACAATTCAAATGACGACTACCACCGAATCGAGAAACATTGGCATCAAATCGAGAAACATCGATGAAGCAAGCGAAACTATAACCTTCCTTATTGAGAAATCGCTTAAACCTAATGTGGATTATATCTTGAGAATCAATTTCACTGGGAAGCTGGATGATTCTCTGTCAGGATTTTATAGGAGCTCCTACAAGGAAGGAAACGCTACTAGGTATGTGGTAGGAGTATTTTTTTAATTTTGGACTGCCTTAGATTATTGGTAGCCAACGGTGCAGCGCAGCTTGGGCCATATTATCTACTCGTTATCTTGGGTCGGCTCAACTCATTATTCAACTCCCTTACGGTAGTCTCCTCAAAGAGAGACAAACCTGGAAAGGACCCCTGAACATAGGACAGATCATCTGGGGGTCGGCGTAAGCCAATCGACTGTGTACCACGGCGAATAACCGGGGGGGGGGGGGGGGGGTTGAAAATGGTCTCATACGTTTCCTAAGAAGCGGATGAACTGTTGACCTGATGTCAGCTACTCTTGAAACCGAATATTCTATTAATGAAATCCGCTTGCCAACTTATCCCTTGTAAAACACGGGCAAAGGGTGCTGCGCACTGCGATAAATTCGAGCTAAATCACCGGTAACATCAGGTCGCATAAGCGAATCCAAACTCGCGGTAGGGCGTTAGGAGTCTTACGGGCATGTTGGCATAGCTAGACAGTGTACTGTATCGTCTTTAAGTCTCTGCGTTCACCCCACGGTTGATGGAATGATCTAATAGCGTTATACCTTCCTGGGTTGGCTGGATCGCACTTAGTAGTTGACAACTCGAATGTTTCTTGGATTCTATATCTTACCGAGAACTATTTTGTTATTGTGAACAGTATGCCAATGGCATGGAGAGGTTGCACACGTAATTTAGGCACAGGGTTCGCCAACAAAAAAACCTCGGAGATCCCTGAAACCCCTCTGGCCAGCTGTTTTGCGAGTACATGGTAATGGACGATAGGTCATATGTGAGAACCATGATACTGATTATTATTTATTTATTTCAAATATTCTTCAGGAGCTTCACATACAAATCAACCCAACTCGCTCTTTAATATTAGATCTAGTATCATTGATTTTATAGTGTAAAAAAATCAATGCTAGTATGTTCAAGTCCATAATAACTGACTTACGTAAGTAAGCTAATGCCGTCATTAAAAATATATAAAGTAAGTAAAACAATTTACCTATTTATGATAAAATAATGGGTGTAGCTACAGATTTCATTAATGAATTTGAATTTGAATTTAAATTTGAATTCGATTATATATAATACTAGATGACCCGGCGAACTTCGTACCACCTAAAATTGATTTGATTGTAACATAAGCGTTTATTGAACCTAACCAACCTTCCAAATCCAATTCATTGAAATCTATAATATGACCGAATCATGTACGGTTTGAGTTTTTCGACTTTTTCGGCTTTTTCGACTTTTTCAACTTTTCCGACTTTTTCGACTTTTTAGAATTTTTCGACTTTACGGACTTTTTTGACTTTTTCGACTGTTTTGACTTTTTCGACTTTTTCGACTTTTCGACTTTTTGAAATTTTACACAATTGCACGGAATGAATAACAGTTATGGATGGCGCAGCTGTCAAACAATAGGACCGCCGCGAACGCCATCTATGAACAATTTCGATTTTTTCGATTTTCAGTTGTTTCTTTTAATTTTTCCTAAATATTTTTTTTGCAAGCCACCCCTGAATCAAGGCAAACAAAACAAAAAATAATCATTCAAATCGGTCGACTCATTTTCGAGATCTTGCGAGACTAACGCACGGCGATTCATTTTTATATATAAGAAGAAGATAAGAATAGTGGAAGTTAAATAGTGTAACCTCTTTGAATTTGATTAATACTTCAAAAAATGCCTAAAACTTATATCAACTGGATTCTTTGGATAGCTTGACCTCTAAATTATATTACTTTCTTAAAGTTGTCATCCAGACATGGAAATGGCTCATTTTGAAAATTAACTTGTTTTTTTCTGTTTTTCAGGGATTTGGCTGTCACCCAATTCGAGCCAACATCAGCTAGGAAGGCTTTCCCGTGCTTTGACGAACCTCAAATGAAGGCCCGCTTCGAAATAAGCATTGCTCGAGATAAAGATCGGACTGCGCTATCCAACACTCCAGTATCGTCGGAAGAGGAAATGTAAGTCTCAATGATACTCTCAGGTCTCGGGTAAATATTTTTATATATCTTATCTATACATATATTTCTATATAATTGGCTGTTAGGAGAAATTTATATATAACAGGATGTCCTATTAAATCAGTGGTTCCAAACCTTTTACTTTCCCGGCAGAGGGAAAGTATTGTTAACACGATTTTTTTTTCGAGATGAAGATGGATATTTACATTTTGATCAAACTCCCCCCCCCCCCCAAACGATTAAGACCATTTCCAGACTGAAGTCTCTCTGTGAGTCTTGTATGGGTATGGGTGCACATGTGTACCTATGTGCGCGCGCGTGTATGTGTGTGTGTGTGTCTGTGTCTCTGTGTGTGTGTGTGTGTGTGTGTGTGTGTGTGTGTGTGTGTGTGTGTATTCCACCACGATATCACCCAAACGCTTCATCTGATTGATAAAATTCAGCATGCAGGCATCATTTGGTCATGGCAAGAGTTAAAAGATTGTGCTCGAAATCGGTCCACCAGAGGGCGGGTCATTCTTCAATTTCAAAGTATTGGACTTAGAGACTTAAAATTCGGTCAACAGGAGCCTGGTTCGACCGAAATCACGTTTCGGTTAGAACTTCCCGTATACAAGAGACACACATATTATTCAAAGTCTGCCATATTGAAGAAAATACTACGTCATTTTTGGAAAAATACCATTTTAATACCACGGAAAATAGTGCAAATATACTTCGAATTATCGCGCGGCGGAAAGTTGGGTTCTGGCGCGGCTGGAGGAGGGGGGGTTGTCAACTTACCGGGAAAGTCATGGGGTGACACACCCGATTTTTTACCAGGGATCACTAGGACTATTTTGTTCAGTGCAGGGACAAGGTTTAAAATAAAACCTGCAAAAATTTAAAAATCAAGTTTAATCTTAAAATACTATTTGAACATATTTTCTATAATGAAGAACTTTTAATTTTATTCAATGGGATTTTTGAGCTAGCGTCCTTTTTACAAGGTGGATAATTCTGGGGCTGATACTGTTTCAAAACTACATGAATATCATCACTTGATTCCATTGCCCGAGCTCGACTGGCAGAGCTTGCGCGGTTCGTCATCCGATTTTTTATTCATTATGGTCAGGAAGTTTGTTTCGCGGACGTAGATTTAGTTGTCGCGAACCCATTGTGGTCCGCGGACCACCGGTTGGAAACCACCGTCTTAAATCTACCGTCCTTCACGCGACAAACGTAAGTGTGACGAAAAATCCGGCAACTCTTGGAGATATTTTAGACATACTATTATACCCGGCTTGTTTTATGAGCATTGTATGAGACCTCAGAAAAATATCTCAAATTGGCGGACACTCGAAAAAAATAGGCGGGGTCAATTTTGTAGGGTTTGACCAATAAAAATCCAGCGCTGTGGAAGCGTCAAACGCATATTCCACGTTTCCGTGACCAGGCGCAAACTAAATGCTCTATCGCAGCGCTAGCACATAATAACTATCTTTACGCAGTGGTGGTATAAGGGTGTTTAGCGTATTAATAGCGAAGCTTATTTAGCGTAACTCTCAGAGTGCTCTCAAGTTTTAATTAATTGTAATTAATTTAGAGCCTTAATAAAAAATGTGGCAAAGTGCTGCCCTAGAGAATGAACCAGTTAATATATTGAAATTATAATAAAACACACTCACCGCTTACATTGTAGGAGTAAACGCTCTTGAAAGTTTTTGAAGTCAGTTTAAAGCCTTAATGTCCAAGGCAATGAGCAACTTTTTTGAGTCAAAAATTTAAATTGGTTCCTTATTTAGGGGATCACTTAGAAACTTTTTTAAATAAATGCTTATATTTTTCTAAAAACTCATAAAACCAAAATTCTTCAGATATGGTCGATCCCAGGTATCATGTTGCCTTAAGTCCTTTTGCCTTGGTCAGGTGGTACCTACGGTGTCAACCTGGGCCGGTGGCCTTGTATACTCGATATTTCACAATGGACGGGTTTTATGTCATACGACACTATGAAGCGTTTATATGAATGTGTGCTTGTAACATGTGTGTAAGTATGTCTTGTTAATGCACTCGATCAATTTCAATTTTCAATTTCAATTTCAATTTATTTCCAAAAAATCTAAACAGATTGTAGAAACGTAATATCTAGGTATATTTAAATTACAGTTTATTAGTCCATTTTTACAATATCCAAATTTATCACCACTTACATAAAGTTCAACGTACATGTACTTCATTATTGCTTTTAGAACATGTCGATATGCAACATTTTAGTACTGGCGATACTCAAAATCATTTTAAGATGTACTTACTAAAACCACAAATAAAAATAATCAAGAAAAATAATCAAGAAATATAAAATCAGAAAAAGTCAGAATAATTAAAAAAAGCTACTTAAAATTGTCACTAAAAAAATGGCAAAAAAATAAAATTAACAAACTCCTCGATCGAATAAAAAGCTTTGTCTAATAAGAATTCTTTATGTATTTTTTTGAATAAGCTTTCCACTAGAATTGATCGACAGAATTCAAATGCAATTCCGTTAACTTCATTCCAACAGAAAATGGAAACCCAGCCAGGAATCGAACCCGGAACCTTACAATGAAAGATAAGGTGACCTAACCACTGTGCCACCAAAACATGATATATATTAGGGTTATTCGGGCATCTAATTTGAAACGCCTCTGACTCTCTTTCAAGAAACGGAGAAGGGTGGAAGTTTCTGAGAACTTTTTACATTTTCACGAGAACATTTTACATTTTCAGCGCTGGCACCGACATGATCTGGAGCCACTTCCTTCGGACTGTTCCGATGTCAACTTACCTGGTCGCCTACGTCGTCTCCGACCTCCGCTCGGAAGAAGCCGCTTACGATTCCAGCGTCGTAAACGCAACTCAGAAAGCCAAGATTCGAGTATGGAGCAGGCCGAGTCTTCTGGGGCGCACCGAATACGCTGCAACCATCGCCCCCAAGATCGTCGTTTACTACGAAGAGTATTTTGACATGCCTTACGCCTTGGATAAAATGGATTTGGTCGCCGTGCCCGATTTTTCAAATGGTGCTATGGAAAACTGGGGTCTCATTACATTCAGGTACTGTGAGAGCCTAATTTAGCTTTAGCATTTGAAGATCACAAGGGAAAATCAATTCAAATTCAAATTCTTTATTTTACAAAAAGTCATAATATCAGTTACAATGAAATTAAACCTAACCTAACTAGATCGCACGAGACGTCCGCACTAAGGTAGGCTCAGATTCGTATAATTAAGTAGGTACTGCCTAATGCTAAATAAAAAAATAATACGCTGAAGAATGCCGTGAAAAATAAAATCAAGTAAATTAAAATTTTAGTAAAAAATAAAATTTCAAATAATCTTAAAAGGTATGTGATAATAATAATAATTTAATAATTTATAAATAATAATAATAATAATCATTCAAATCACCAAATCGTTATTTCAATATAAACGAATTTTAACTTAAAAAACACAATAGCTAAGTAATTTTGTCAAACTTTAGAAAATATTGATGTCAATAAATTTATTTAGTGAAATAACTATCCATTAAATATAACTAATAAGTAAATATAACGTAAATACTTCAAACACAATCATGAACCAACAATTCCTACAACTGTTGCGCTGGTCCCATGACAACAGCAACGTTATTAATCATACGAAGACAAAGGTATTGTACGTCACCTCTCCCTATAATAAAAGGGGCGAGATAGCTATTAAGACACACTCGTATACGTGCATTCACGATAACGTATCACATCTAAACTGCTCCTGCAATAGTCTAGAGGTTGTGAGTACACATAAATACCTGGGTTTAATACTTTAATTGGGAAAATCTCATACTTCCATTCTGTGGAATACTCAGGTATTTTTTAAAACTATTCTTTCATCTGAAATCCGTATTACCTCATAATATTATAAAAATCGTATACTTTTCACTTGTAAATTCTATACTAGGATATGGCATTCAGGTATGGGGACTTACATTTCCCACGTACGTTAGGAAAATGGAAAATATTCAAATTCGAATACTGAAACAAATGGCACCAAAAGACTCAATACAAATTAAGCACAATAATTACACAGAACCCTACTCCTCAATCTTGCCTGCAAGTTTCTTCGTATGGTATAAGATTCTGCTTGACAATAACGAAAACGGTTCGTTACGAATACCTGCCGATCATGTACACAGAACTCGCCTACTTAAAAAGGGGTATTTGAAATATAACAAGTAAAACATTACGGCGATAGAACTCTTGAATTCATTGTTCCAAAATTAATCAATCACTTTTCTATAAAATTAGACAACTCAATCAGCAAATACTTACTAAACAAAACATTGAACCTATACTACTAAGCAACCTAACTAATGACTTACCCAGGCGAGCTAATTGAAATAATTTAAATATTATATAATATAAATACGGGGAATTAAAAACTCTATTAGTATAAATTAGCATAAATATGTAAAAGCATTAGCATAACTATAACAAGTAAACATTCTATTAGGCTAAATTACATTAACATCACTATGTAGAATAACTAGGGTAAACCAATCTAGTTAAGATAAGTTAGGTTATGTTAGGGCATAAGTATAGATATCTAGTGTAAATCATTTTTTTAGTGTAATCATTTATTATTGCAATTATAAACAAAGTAAGTACACATATTTAGTGTATACCAAGATAATTAGTATAGGTCACTATAGGTTAGGTTAGGAAGTAGGTATATTAAATTACTGGAAATTCATTTAATTTTGTTTACCGTAAATATTTATAAGTGTATATTCAGCTAGTTATTATAGGAAATATAGGTTAGTTTAGGAAGTCAATACATCTACTTAACGTAAAAAGTTATAATAGTTAATATATATATATATCCTTCTAGCCGTGTTCGGCCATAGCGACTGCATTGTAGATTCTAGTGACTTCTTTAGTCTTCTCAGAGTCCATTGTTCGGAAGCAGTCAAGTGCGCAGGCTATATTATAGTGCACAGGTGGGCGCGCGACCACGGGTGCACTCTCTCTTCCTCCCTCTTCTGAACCCGATGGAACGGAGACCGTTACGACCAGAGAAAAGTTTGGATGCAGATAAAATAAAATAAATGTATTAATCGCCAACACAGCAATGGCTGTCATTGTTAAATTTGTACTCTTGCAGTTATTTTTTTTTCGGATTTAGTTCGTTTTTCCATACTGTCATTTATGAATTTGGTAATAAGGCTTGTGGCGATGTTTAAGGTTTTTCTGGAGCTATTGTAGAGATGACCGGTGACTTATTGGTAGTTGTTGTAGTAGGCGGTGATGTAGAAGATGCATTATTGGATTTATCCTGGTTTTTTGATGATCTCGTGTTGTTGCTCATGTGGCTGTGTTGAATACAGCATACAGCCTCTTGTTCCGACATTATACAAAATTGTGATAGTTTCCCTTTTGGCAAATCCCCGTCAGTTTTTGGACAATTTTCCGGCGGTAGACATACTCCTAAAACGCCATTTATTTCACATGACTCTTCACGGCAGTGTATATGCCAGGTCCCTTGGCACTTCCGCAAGGGCTCTTTCCAATACTGGTAACGGCGATTATGTTGAAGAGGCATTGGTTGTCAGCCATCGTCACTTGCAGAGGTCCACCACTATCGCCTCCACAAGAGTCTCGTCCTCCTTCTAAGCTTCCAGCGCACAATTGATCGTCCGTTATACCTTGTGGTAACCTCTTTCTGAGAGTCTGCATATAGTCTTCGACAGGTCGGCTGGTCAATCAAATCCACCACCACCTTCAGTAAGTCGTCCGATGTATCTTCAGCAAAGTCGATCTGCCCCCAGCCAGTAACGACAGCTCGCTTGTTTTCGATGGTCGACTTTGTCCATAGACACGCTGGTTGAATATTTAATGTAAACTCAGACCGATAAGATCCTTCGGGACGCGTCCCGTGTTATATATATTATAATAGTTAATATAAGTATAATATGTTAATATAAGTATAATAAGTCAGATATGAACATATTATTGTTAGTGACCCACCGAAAAGGCACTAGCCTTAGTGGGGAACTGTGACATGTAATTTGTATTTATTTAATGAATAAAGACTACTACTACAAAAAAATAGGAATAAAAAACAGGACTCCCGTTACAAAACGTGAACTAGTGAACTAGTGTATCTATAATTATTTTAATTACGTTTTTCTATTTATGGTTTATGTACTTATCTATATAGATAGGTACATATATTTTTTCGGAATTTACCAATCAGACCTTTAATTTGAGACCAAACACGATATATTAATGTTAATTTATTGATATTTGGAGATTCAGCCAACTATTTACATGATATTTGGACAGTTAATGTGCCCTATGATACTTGAGATGACATAACTGTGGTGTCTTTCCAAGATGTGGGGGCTTCCAAGATGCGGGGGCCTTCCCACACGTGGCCTACATACAGACTCAACCCTTCAGGTTGTAAGGCTAAAGGTGACGTCGGGCGGCGTTGTCGAAATCCTCGTTTTTAAACGTCGCTCGGGTCGTGTCTAATCCGCTGTAGGTAGTATTTCCAGGATATGCACTCGAGGTTTGTATTGTTAATAAAAAAAAAAAATATTTTTTATGTTTTAAAAAGCTTCTAAGCCATTAAAGTTTTTATTTCCTATAAAATGTAGTCTATTGCACTATTTACGAATTTACAGTAATTTCGCTTATGCTTCAAAGCACGTACTAATAGTTCTACTTTAAATATGATCTCCGATATGATCTCCGACAAAGCACTGTTACAATATGATCTGCCGGAAGGCACTGTTAAATGATCTGCCTGGCACTTGTTAAATGATCTGCCCCAAGGCACTTGTTAAATGATCTGCCCCGATATCGGCGGGTGACCGACCTTATATAGGTATGACCGCTGCGGCCGGCCCAGTGGTGGGGCGGGTTGCACCCCGCCCCGCCCGTGGCTGCCGACCGCCGCGTTGTTATATGTCGTTTCCGTAAAGCTAATATATTATAATATTGCCTACTATTTTACTAAGTTAAGAGTGTACATACGACCTTAAACTCTAACTTATATTAACTTATGATTATTATATACATTTTAATAATCATATATTATTGCTATGTCCTATTTTAGGTTGAATTTAAATATTTTCACCATTTATTGGCCGATTTGGCTCGGACTTAGTCTAAAAATTTAATTAAATTATTCTAAACATTTAGACATTTTCATGGCAGCAATTTTGTGGATTTCTAGTGATCCAATATTTAAGCTGGTGCTTTCAAAATACGAGTCATTCGTTTGTACCTACCTGGCTGGCGGGGTGGGTCGATTTTACAATCGGCGACGGAGCGGCCTAGTCCTTTTTTTGTCGGCGGTGCATTTAGGGTGAGTTTTATTACCCTTTTAAATGCACGTGCTGGGATTTTTCCGACGTTTTCCTTTGTTCGCGGGCGAAGGTTTGTTTTCGGGTTGACGTGTAATTTCGAAATTTTTAGCGTTTGCTTGTAAATATTCCACTTTTAGTTTAACATCCAATTAGCCCCCGCTTTTAGTGGAGCTAATCCGGGTATACCGGTATTGTGTGCATAGTGCACTTACTGCCATAAATAATATTTTTTGGTTGGGGAATTTGAAGTGCACGGAATTTTAGGCATGACGACACAATATTGTTGTGATGTTTATCATCATCATGCCTGCCCGATACTTCATCTTTCTTCCCACAACAATAACTATTCTAACAATACCACATACTACTGGAATAAATAAACGGAAAACATACATAGATGAACCCTAAACATATTACATTCCTTTTTTGATAGGTAGTAGTGTACAAATTTTTCAGACCATGACCGTGATTCACGATGGTAATTCATGAAATATTTAGAAGGCTAAATTTGTGTAAGGTCCTTTTAATTTACATGGGCTGTAGAAAAATATCGAATGCAATTTTTTTCAAGACTAGGTGCCTGATGAATAAAACTTTCTCACCGGGAAAGGTAAAGATAAACATCATTTAAAACTCATGTATTATGTAAAACAGAATTTTTAGATCATAATAATGTATTAATATTTAGTGAACCAGAACAGATATTTCTATGAGTTGTGCAATACGGGGCGCAGCTATTCCACTTTCTATTTTATCCAGAATTCGTTGATTCCATCAAAATCAAAGACTTTAATTGGTATTTCTCTTATAAATACGATGTAAACGAAATTTCTGCGTGAAGTTTGTAACACCAGACGTTTCGGCGATGTTGCAACCGCCGTAGTCCAGGTTAAGTGTCCAGTCTATTGTCAGTCCTGGACAACGGCGGTTGCAACATCGCCGAGTTTCTATGGGGATAAATAACTTTAGCAACCACGCGAAATTAAAATGTTCAGTTTGACAATGAGCATGTTGAGAGGATTTTCACAGATTAAGTTCATTTATAATAAAATAAGCGCATACAAAAATAGTTCACAAATACAAAATACTTTATGTTAACCTATGTTTTTTCCAGGGAGACTGCACTGTTGGTGGATCCGAAAGAATCCAGCACGAAGATAAAACAAACCGTAGCTCTAGACGTCGCGCATGAGATCGCTCATCAGTGGTTTGGAAATCTCGTCACCATGAAATGGTGGACTGATTTGTGGCTAAATGAAGGCTTCGCGACATACGTGGAGCACATCGGCGTGGACAAAGTAACTAGCATTATTTCTTCATAGTTATAGTTTATTATTTCTTAAAAGTTATAGACTGTGGAATACGTAATGTTTCATTGGTGCGAATTATTTATTACATAACATCATTATATATATATATATATATATATATATATATATATATATATATATATATATATATATATATATATATATATATATATATATATATATATATATATATATATATACACCGTCGAAAGTCGTGCACATCCGTAAGTATATCTCATTCAAACATAAGCATTTCCCAATACAAGCTGGGATTTCCTTCGCTACTTTTTAAGTAGCTTTTACTAATTTTATTTTAAATAAAAACATCATCCTATAAACGGATTTCTTTACAAACCTTATCAAATAGAACAATATTATACTGTTTTCTACAATAATTCTTTACAATTTTTTAATATTATACAATTTTATATAGGTTTACCCTATTTTGATAACATTATACAATCTTTATTATAAACTCCTCTGCCAGAAATTAAGATTGAAGTTTCTTCTTTCATTTCATTGAGCATATGGAGGTTTTTTTATTTTTATTTCGATTTAATGGCTCGTTGATAACAAACTCAGCCAATTGTATCATATTTTAAATGTTGGTTGCATTCGAAATTTGAATTATTTCGTAATGTCACTTTCATTTAGAAAACGGCTTTGCCGAAGTGATCAAAAGTTTATTTTTTTATTTTTTCGCTTAATTCGTCTCAATTTAAGGCATTTTGTGTTGCATAAGGATAAGCCCTATTTATGAGATATATGGATGAATAGTGATCGTTAGTCGACTGCAAAAGGACCTTTAAACTTACATTGCACCGTCGAAAGTCGTGCACATCCGTAAGTATATCTCATTCAAACATAAGCATTTCCCAATACAAGCTGGGATTTCCTTCGCTACTTTTTAAGTAGCTTTTACTTATTTTATTTTAAATAAAAACATCATCCTATAAACGGATTTCTTTACAAACCTTATCAAATATAACAATATTATACTGTTTTCTACAATATTTCTTTACAATTTTTTAATATTATACAATTTTATATAGGTTTACCCTATTTTGATAACATTATACAATCTTTATTATAAACTCCTCTGCCAGAAATTAAGATTGAAGTTTCTTCTTTCATTTCATTGAGCATATGGAGGTTTTTTATTTTTATTTCGATTTAATGGCTCGTTGATAACAAACTCAGCCAATTGTATCATATTTTAAAAGTTTTGTAGCATTCGAAATTTGAATTATTTCGTAATGTCACTTTCATTTAGAAAACGGCTTTGCCGAAGTGATCAATAGTTTATTTTTTTTATTTTTTCGCTTAATTCGTCTCAATTGAAGGCATTTTGTGTTGCATAAGGATAATCCCTATTTATGAGATATATGGATGAACAGTGATCGTTAGTCGACTGCAAAAGGACCTTTAAACTTACATTGCACCGTCGAAAGTCGTGCACATCCGTAAGTATATCTCATTCAAACATAAGTATTTCCCAATACAAACTGGGATTTCCTTCGCTACTTTTTAAGTAGCTTTTACTAATTTTATTTTAAATAAAAACATCATCCTATAAACGGATTTCTTTACAAACCTTATCATATATATATATATATATATATATATATATATATATATATATATATATATATATATATATATATATATATATATGTATATGTACCAAAAGTATCTTGCCTTTATAAAAAAAAAGTATGTATATATATATATATATATATATATATATATATATATATATATATATATATATATATATATATATATATATATATATATATATATATATATATATATATATATATATATATATATACATACTTTTTTTTTATAAAGGCAAGATACTTTTGGTTTAATTAAAAAAATACATAAAACTCCAAAAATGTCAATAATAGTCAATAATACATAAAAGCATTGACAAGTTTTCCAAGAATAATCCACACCACAAATAATACTAAGATAAATAATACAAGAAAAAAAATATTATGAACAAGTAAATATATTAAATGGAATAAAAAACACGACTGCCGTTACAAAAAGTGATCTATTGTATGTCGGATTAATTTTATTACCTTTTTTTAACGAAATATTTGTGGTGTATTCATTTGTCCATATAGATACATATATATTTTCGAAATGTACTTAATCAGGCCTTTCATTTGACACTAAACACGATATATTTTTGTTAATTTATTGACATTTGGAGATTTGGACATTTAGACAACTACATATGTACTTGATATTTGAATAGTTAAGGTAATCTATGATACTATATACTTCTAAATCAGTTCGAGCGTTTAGAAGGAATAAAGGTGGAAAAAAGGAACGGAAAACATACATAAAAATCGTGTAAAAGACAATGATTGAAATGGCATTCATGATACGGCATGATATGGCATTCATGATATGGCATGATATGGCATTCATATAGATACATGTATATTTCCGGAATATACTCTATCAGACCTTTCATTTGACACTACACACGATATATTTATGTTAATTTATTGACATTTGGACATTTGGATATTTAGACAACCACTTACTTGATATTTGGACAGTTAATGTACCTTATGGCATAGTTAATGTACCTTATGGCACTAATGTACCTGACACAATGATTCTAACAATACAACACACGTCTAAATCGGTTCAAGCGTTTAGAAGTTATGGTGGAATAACCAAATGGAAAACATCCTGAACATTAAAAATCTAAAAAAAATAAACCTAAAATAGACAAAGGGTTCGATTGCGTTTCTTCGTGAATTAAAATCGGAAATTAGCCCGTGTGAACAAGACAAGACAATACGCTAGAGCGGAATGTGAAATGAACGGTTGTCACTTTTTCGCATTAATACTACACACGAAAGATAAAGCATCTGAATCTAACACCGCACGAAATGTGTTCAAAATTATTCGGATGAGTATAAGTTCGACGGGTAGTTTTTATCGTTTCATATTCCTCTCTAACGTATTGCTCTATCTCTGGCTTGAACTAATTTCTGTTTTAGTTCATAAAGAAACGCCATCGGGCCCAAGACTATGTAATAAACCTTTAAACCATGCAAATTATGGTCATCCTCAGGATATCACTTAACCTGGTTTTCTGGACTCACCGATTATTGGTACTGGACACCACTATTTAATGAAATTAAAATAAAACAATCAATATCAAATGAATAAAAAAATATAAATAAGCGAAATCAAAATAAATTACATTATATAACCACGATAGAAATACATATAAACAAACGACAAACTAACAGCAATAAACAAATTAACAAGTAATCATTCTAAAATAAAATATTTCTGAAAATGGAATCCAAACTTAGTCTTCTAAATATCTTTAACAACATTCCTTATAAATTCATACCGCATGATTTAATATTTTAGGTTGAACCAAGTTGGCGTATACTAGACCAATTCCACATAAACAAGATAATGCTGATGAGAACAGACGCCTTGGACTCAACGCATCCCGTTTCGATGTTAGTCGAGGATATTGAGGAGATCAACCAGAAGTTCGACGACATCTCGTATTCGAAAGGTGGCATTCTAATAAGAATGTTGAATTACACGCTCACCGAAAGAGTCTTCATGAAGGGCGTTCAGAACTATCTCAAGAAGTACAAATTCTCGAACGCGGAGAAGGATGACCTGTGGGAATCGTTAACGGAAGTAGCGACGAACAACAACGTACTCCCGGGGAGGGTCACCGTTGCCGACCTCATGGACTCCTGGACGCTGCAGCCTGGCTTTCCCGTGGTGCAAATAAACAGAAACTACAACAACGATACGATATCCATAACGCAGCAGATTTTTACGATGCCGGTGTCGAAATTTAAAGACACCAATGGACTGTGGTATATCCCTATCAGTTATACTTCGGGGGAAGTTCCTGTGGATTCATGGTCGGCGAATGCTTCGGTGTGGATGATGAGGGAGAAGACGAAGGAAGTGAAGTTGGCTGTAGCCGCTAGCAACACTTATTTGTATGCCAACGTGTTTTCTATTGGTAAGCGAGTTTTATCTTCCAAATCAAATTGAGTTTATTGTTTTAAAGACCTTATAAGTAGTTGTTTAGACCAGTGATTTTCAACTAGTGGGTCTCGACCCCCTAGAGGATCTCGGTTAAACCGTCGGGGAGGGGGGGGGGGGGGGGGTCGCAGGCTATTTAAAAATAAAAATCCAAAATATTACAAAATCTTTATGTATATGCAAACATTTACAGATTCGGAAGAGAAACATACTATACAAGATGAGTTTTTCATTAGTGACATCCTTGAAGTGGATGAATCAGTACAAACAAATAAGACACTTCCGATATTTAAAAAAAAACAGAAATAAAATTTAAATTTTTTTTTTGTAAATTTGAAAAACCTGACTGATAAATAAAAGTTTGACAAGCATAGAGCGCGCTGCGCCATATAGCAATATGTAAAATATCGCGAATAAACAATATTTGCGATATTTGACCTACCGCTAGATAGCGCAACACGCTCAACTCTTTTATACTAATTTTCAAAATATTATTTTTTAATAAAAAAAAACTTTTAGTATTAATATAAATACACGCGCTTATTCGAATGCAACGTGTCAAAATTTCAAATCAATCGACCGGCTACTTTCCAGTTTTGCGAGTACAACATATAGTCTACGAAATATTATTTGACAAGTGTCGTTAAAATGTCATAAAATACATAAACAGTGATTCCCAACAAGTTCTAACCGTTTATTTTAGTATGGATATCGATTCTACCTGCCTGGAACACTTTAACAAACGCTTTAAAGGCACAAAATGACCGCGCACCGGGTTCGATCATAACATCTTGCACGTTATACCACCAACGATCAGAGTAAATATTGCAGTATACCTATACTGCAATATTTACTCTGATCGTTGTAACAATAATTGTAAAATGTAACAATTGTAAATTGTAACAATAATTATAACAATAATTGTAAAATGTGTATTTCAGACAGATATGTCAAAATACGCACTAAATACTGATGATTTCGAAATCGAACCGTCACTGTTACACTAATTAGAGTCTTAATCGGTTAGCTACTTACCATGTTAAATTCGGTGATTACCTATTTCGATTTTACAATAATAACAATAATTGTAAAATGTGTACTTCATACATATATAATAAAATACACACTAATTACTAATGATTT
The DNA here is from genome assembly GCA_944548615.1 of Micropterix aruncella. Lineage (NCBI taxonomy): Eukaryota > Metazoa > Arthropoda > Insecta > Lepidoptera > Micropterigidae > Micropterix > Micropterix aruncella. The sequence goes on from OX155955.1 coordinate 2,887,812, forward strand.
CGAAATCGAACTGTTAGGGTTTCACTAATTAATAGTCCTAATCGTTTAGCTACTTACCAAGTTAATGATCATTGCGTTCGCATTATTATTATCAGTTCAGTCAAAGCTTTCACTTTCGTCTATCTGCACGCTTTTAATTATTGCTCTTCTATATTTTTCAAAAATGTTTCGCCCTTGGGAAGTAAATCACGGTAATATTGCAGAAGAAAACAATACTCTCGGGTCTAGTTCTTGCGATAATGGGCCACTGTTCCATAAACACTTGAAAAAACAAGCTCAGCAAATTGTTTTAAATGTATAATAATCATTGTAGAAGAAATAACCAGTAAATCGTTTTAATATTTCTATAAGTACATTTTGACAAATAATTTTGTTACTTTTTACCACAATAAACATTTTTCCTAAATTAATTCCAATCCTTATTCAGCTGTCATTGAAAGATTCGGAAGAAATGTTATTATTAGTGTTTTTGCTTGAAAATTGATACGTATAAATAATTAATATTATTAAGCGATCAAGGCGATTTAGTCTAACCATATCAAGCCATTAGACATTCGACGGTAGGTGTGAAAAAGGTCTTGTTCGTTGTGAAAAAGGTACCATTGTGCTAACGACACTTTTGTCAAATAGTATTTCGTCGACTACACGCAGGCTGAATTTTTATATATAGAGTTTTTTTATGTTGTAGGTTACTATCGAGTGAACTACGATTTGGAAAACTGGAGACGTTTGAGCGACGCCCTACACACGGATGCAGACACACTGCCAGAAGTCTTCAAAATGCAGATCGTCGACGACGCCTTCAATCTCGCAAGAGTCGGTCTGTTAAACTACTCGATTGCGATGAACATGTCGACGTACATCGGAAAGCGAGTCGAGGGATACATGCCGTGGGTCGGACTTCTATCAAATTTAAATTATCTCGACCTAGTTTTGGAGACGAGTCCAGCGTATGGATATTTTCAGGTAATTTTAAGGGTAATAAACAAGAAGCCATTCCGATTTCCCAGCGATCAACTATTTAGAGAGTTTTGAGTCATACATGTGCGCCAAGTGTGTTAACTAAATTTTACGACTAGTTGATGGCGAGAACCATATCCGTGGACATGTATACTACCTCATCTCCTTCTATGCAGGCGCGGATCTATAAGGGGGGGGGGGGGGGGCGGAGGGGGCGACCACCCCCCGCCCCCCCAAAGAGGATTAAAAAAAAATTGTTGACAAAAAGCGGGCAAGATTACTGAATAACGATTACCTACAATCTACAGATTTTATCGTCTACCTACACTTGACGATTATACGTCTACACTGACGACTAAACGACTACACTGATACTTTACACTGACATAAGAGTCTCCTATGAGTTCGGGCGGCAGGAGTTCTGGGAGAATGCAAGATCTGGAAAGAAAGTTTTAGAAGGGAAAAGAGAAATAATCCCGCTTATTCGGAACCAAAAAATATTCTAGATGTTCTAGATCTGGCCAACGAATTCATCTACCCTGGCATACGTCATCCTTATCATGGCCTCCTTGCCCGTAAGTGTGGCGACTGCCGAAAGAAGTTTTTCAACTCTGAGGCGACTAAAAACCTGGCTACGATCCACGATGGTAGAGGATAGGTTAACAGGGTTGGCACTCCTGCATATTCATTTTGATATTCCAGTAGACAAAGAGAAGATAATTGAAAGATTTTTTAGATAAGAAAAAACACCGGAAACTGCAATTTGTAATTTAATTCTGTGTTATGCACTATTATGTATCATTTGTTCATTGTTCACAAGTAAAATAAAAACGTACCAGTGTATTCATTATTTCTTTTCCCTTTTTATAATCCTTAATTACTTAATTACCTATCTCTATTTAGCATATTGGATGCCCTAAATTCACACTATAATTTATTTTAACTATCTATAGACAGAAACCCAGCCCCATTGCCCCCCCCCCCCCCCAAAAAAAACAAGACGTAGATCCGCGCCTGTGACGATCAAAGTAGAGGCGTTGATCGCCGCGGCATGCTCGCTAGCTATACGCCCGCGTTCAGACACTGCGATAATCGCGCAGTTCCCGCACTGGTCTTATTTACGTGGGTGTCCAAATAATCGTTCAGACGGTTTGTCGAACCCCGCGATAACCGCCACTCGACCGCCAGAAACTAATAGTAATTTTATGCGCTCGTTCAGACACTCGGGAACGGCGCGATAGGAAACCGCGCGGTTTTAACCGCAACATTTTTTTATGTGTTCAGACAGCGGGCAGTTAGTAAGCGGTTGGCGTGCGAATATCGGGTTCGACAGTTTAAAGATAGAAGCATAAGAAGCAATACAATGTTTGATGTTGGTTAAAAAAAAAAGGCTTTATTGGGTGCATATAATTAAGTGATCGACTCGTAAATGGCCGATTCGTAACCTTATATCCCAAATTAAGAATATTTGGGAAATAAATCTTCGGCTATTTATAAGAATGCCAATAAAATCTTTTGACGAACTAATTGAATTAGTCAGGGAAGATATCTCAAGTTCTAAGACCCATATGTGGAAAAGTGAGATCCCAAATTGCAGGTCTTTTATCCACTTTATCAATAAACAATTCAGTGTCGAAGCGATCCATTGCAAACTCGTGGTCTCGTAGCGTATATGGAATATATACCTTCACACAACGCTCTATAGTGTTGAGTTCGGGTATACAATAAAAATGCATATGCCCGTGTTAAGGTTTTCAAAATATACCCGACCGTAACATTTTTCTGGGGTATACTTTCATGTAGGACACTCCATTTTGCTATACTATAATGTATACCCATTTCAGTGTCTCTCCACTTTTTTTTACGCTTACTAATAAAGAGACAGACATACAAAGGGACATTTAATTTTATATGTTAGGATTGAGATAAATTACACCACAAGAAAAGAGGATAAAAACATTTATTACATAAAATAGTTGGTATTAATAATAATTAGAAAAAAACAATTTAGCGCGCGTTATGGACATTCATTTTAATATTCTGTCCCAAGCCATGCTTTCGTTTTGTTGTGCGTTCTGTATCAGACGGCCGCCCAGCTTGAATTCTACACTTAGTCTTTCCTATTCCCCTGTCTTTACGTCTACTCAGGGCTGTGCTTTGCACTTTAATTTTTCTTTGTACACGCTTTGTTATTATCTGATGTAAAATGAAGTTTTGTCCTTGCTCTGATGTATTTATTTTTTTAATCATATTTGTGAATTTTGCTAGTGCTCTCAGATTGTGGACAGTGGGGTTCGTTTCAAATAACTGTGTGAAGCGTTGTACTTCAGTCTTAAACTCTGCAAGTGAATTTTTATATTGATGCGGAAATTCTACAGCAACCTGTTGTGAGTAAGACGTAAAATTGGCAGCATCCTGTATCGACTCTTGTGTATTGGAGGAAGAGCACTGAGGAACTATCGGATCCAAATCATTGTTCGGTGTTTGACCCAAGTTCATCATATTTATATAGAAATTTTCATTGATCTCATCCCCTGTCGCAATTCTTGCTAGTGACATTCTATCATGAATAGACAGCCGAGGAGAATTGGGAAATATTACCCCAAATTTTTTCTCAATGCTACATAGGTGCTTGCAGAATCTTCCACATTTTCCAGCATCGCAGTCACAAACGGCTAAATCGGCTCTGATAGTGTAAAAAGTATTTGGACTGGTCTCCGATTCCACACTATACTCATTATCGTTGACTTTAGAAATATTTTTAATATTTCGAGCAGTCTTCACGAACATTGAATATATGGAATCCTTGGTTTTTCGCGTATTTGCGTAAGAAATGATGCGCCGCTGAAAATAATTTTCAAATATGGACGTAATGAAATCTACCAATGCGCAAGCATTAAACGCTTTACAGCGCTGAAGTATCACATCTTTAAGAATGCGTATAGACGCGTCTGTTATGTTGTTGGTGTTGTTTCCTCGCGTAAGTAAATCCAACCTATCAGAGACGCACCATTCAAGCCGCCGTTTCCATAAGTTACTCAGATGATTTAACAGAGCTGGCATCGTCTTAACATACTCGTCACCTGTTAATCCGGCATACAATTTGACTGCTTCTTCTGGATCAGTTACAAAAAGAATATTACGAAATCGTATCATGATTGATTGTCTTTTTATTATGTCAACCTTGTGATCTGCAACGCAAAGCCAACGCCAAAAGGCTTGGCAAACATGGAATGCGCATAATAGTAATCGAGCATTAGGAAAAATTGTTCTCAAAGCATTTCGTTCTGCAGTAGAATCGTCCGTCATAACAATATCAGGCTCAAATTTTTTACCCACGTTGTTCTTTTCTACAGCTTCTTTAATAGCGGCAAATACCATCGTGTAATTGGATTCATTTTGCTCAGTATGTATAGCACAAGCCAATGGAAGACCGAAAATTTGTGAGATGTAAAAACTAGAGTAATCGCAGAACCGGTCTGGTCACACGGTGACGTTGTGTCTACAAATATCATATTCTCATATGCAGTGGATAGAAAGACCCGTTTCATTATAGGGGTAATTATATCGATAATCCTGGGATTCTGTTTCAGCAGTATCGAGTACCCTTTGTTATTGAAACTCTCAATTTTCCGTTCTATTATTTCGGGGAGATTTCATTCATTACGGTCACCATATTTTTCAGAACGCCATTTATTGTACATGTAGTAGACATGATTTTCAGAGGGATTTATTTGAGAATTTGATAGCATCTCTATTCCATTTACAGCAGAATCTTCAAACAAGTCCAGTATGCTCAATTCATTGTAATTTATTGCTGCGCAAGGTGTCATTCCGTTATCGAAATATTTCCTAAAGGTTTCTTCGGTTTCTTGGCTGCATTTTAGTAAATTCAAAGCTTCTGCAACGTAAACGCGATGAGAGTGTTCAAAAACTATTGTCACTAACACATTATACCCCTTCAATAACAGTTTGTCGTTTCGAATAGTGTCCTTGTGGACTTTTTTTTATTACAAGGTCTATTTTAGCCTTACAGTTTTGTCCACGAGGCGACTTAACAGATTTTTTATTGAACGATGATGACATGTATATATTTTTCGAAACAAGAGGCGCTTCAACGAAGGATATGACTTTCGAACTATCCAGTTAGTTTTCGTAAAATTAGAAAAATTTTGAACAAACTTGTTGATGAAATTAGCGTATCGTTCTTGTTTTTCATTTTGATCAGCTTTCGGTCGAAATGTCATACAGTACGTTTCCTCCGATTCGAAATCCAGATTCTCGATAAGTCCACAATGTTCAGTTATAAAACCCTCTAAACTGTCTTTATCTATCATTTTATACACTGTTTCCCACTAATAGGAACACAAACTATATAGTAACTTTATAATATACTTCACACCCTACTATACACTTTATCTCCTGTTTTTTTTTAATGAAAAAAATTTGCATTCACAATTTAAACCGTACTGACGTGCACTTGGTGACACAATGATGCAAAAATGTTGCGTCATCCAACGGGGTGAAAAGGAAAGAACGATTAAAATAGTAAGTGACAAAAAATGAATTGTTGCCGCTCGCCGCGTCGTTGCGATCGGGTATGTTTTAAAATAGCTACGCGCGAAATACTAAATCTGAAAGTATACCCGATGTCAACTCTGCCAGAGACGTCACAAATGTTAGGTAGAGGTACGCTTTAATGAATTAATTTTAGATTTCTGGATTGGAAAACATACCCGACGGCAACACGGTCTCTGAGGTCTTGAGCGTTGTGTGAAGGTATATATTCCATATACGCGGTCTCGTAACGTCCGAATCGCATGGTTCCCGCATCACAACTGAGCGCCCTCATGACGCTCCATCACAAATCACAATAGCACTAAAACGCTTAATCCGATTGAGCTGAAATTTGGTATGCAGGCATCATTTGGTCATGGCCAAAGTTGAAAAGATTGTGGTTAAAATCGGTCCAGCGCACTAGTCATATATCACTATCAAAATCTTGGACTTAGTGACTTGAAATTTGGTACACAGAAGCCTTGTTGGACAAAAATCACATTATGAAATTTTGGTTGGAATATCTCATATACAATCTACACTTATAATATTTACATACCGCCATATATAATAATCTAATATTAAAGCCGTCTGTTCGCGTTTAGCCGAGATACGAACCGCGCCGGTCGACCCAGGCAGCGGTCCTTCCCCCCCCCCCCAAGGCTGAGAGGGGCGCTTATCGGTTTTATTTTAGAAATTAATATTCAGATGAAATCAGTTCTTTACTACTTGCCGGGAAAGTCTTGGGGTGACACAACCAAATTTTTATCTAACCGTCATGTATATTTATGCAGGATTACGTTTTGTCGCTAATAAACAAAACTCTGGTGGATCTCGGAGATATGGAGAAAGATGGAGACTTTCAGCAAACTATTCTTCTCAGAGCAGAAATGCTCGCATGGGCCTGTAAAATGGAGCATCCCCAGTACATAAAATGGGCGCGAAACCACTTTGAAGCATGGCAAAAACAACCGAATCCGATTTTGGTCAATCCGTGAGTTAATAATCATTAATAATTTTATATGTATATCATTTTTTTTTGCTCTCTCTTTACTTTACTCTTTATTAACTATGGATTTGTTAGTAACCTTTCAATTAGCATTTTTTTTAAACAAATAATTTTGCTTAAAAAAGACTTGTATCTTTTAAATATTTCTGTTAATATATCTTTAACTTTAGATCACATATCGTTTATGTTTGTTAAATCTTTTTTAGTAAATATGTTTTTTGTACTGTCTGTTTCCTAAATAAAAAAATAATTAAATGCCATAGAAAAAGTTCTGCAATTGTTATTATTAGTTGATATTGTTAAGTTGTTGTTAGTTGATATTGTTAAAATAAAATAAATATTCTAATTGATTCATTAGTATGTCAATATAGTGCAACAACTTATTGCATATTCTGAATGAATACATTGATACTGATACTGATACTAATAGTTATAATATGTTTTGGGATATATATATATATATATATATATATATATATATATATATATATATATATATATATATATATATATATATATATATATATATATATATATATATATATATATATATATATATATATATATAAGATGATTATAAAGTAAATAATTATAAAAGCCACTAATAGTGGCTTTTATAATTATTTACTTTATAATCATCTTATTGATCAATTCTAAAAAGAATATATACACAAAACTATCAAATATTTCTATATATATATATATATATATATATATATATATATATATATATATATATATATATATATATATATATATATATATATATATATATATATATATATATATATATATATATATATATATATATATATATATATATATATATATATATATATATATATATATATATATATATATATATATATATATATATATATATATATATATATATATATATATATATATATATATATATATATATATATATATATATATATATATATATATATATATATATATATATATATATATATATATATATATATATATATATATATATATATATATATAAATGAGTTGTTTGTTTGTTTCCAAATTAACAGGATACCCAAAGACTCCCGCTCGGTCATCTACGACACTGTTCTTCGAAACGGCGGTAGACATGAATTCAATTTCTTATGGAAAATATTCAAGGAGTCGGAGGACCCCGAAACCAGGGCTGAAATCATGGGTTGCTTATCGAGCACCCGAAACATAGATCTCCTTAACAGGTACCAAACATTTTATTTTGTTTATTTTATGAAAATCACAATATTATTAACAGCAGATCCATTAGACGCTTAATTGTAAATAGTAGCAAAATAAAGAGCACTGCAGTCGAGTATTTCTTCAAATCAACGCCGCCTAACTAAGCATAGTGTACCAAGTTGCGTAATAAAAAAATAATTAAGTATTTAAAAGGGCCATCAGAAATGGCGACATGCAAAATGATCATGAAATTAATGTCTATTGATGACAAATTATTTTAACCATTTTCGTCAAACTAGTGATAATAAAAATAACTAATTATAATAAACAAGGTAGGTATACATTAATTATAAATCTTAAAACTAAATCATTGATATAGAAATGCGTCTTTCAGTCTTAGTTAGTCTACGAATAATATTTTAAGATATCCATCATACAAAATAAAATATCAATCATCAAAAATAGTTACAGGAATTTCAACACGATCTGATAAAAATCAAATAATAATTAGGACCGAAAAATGATATTTCAATAAATAATTAAATTATCAACCTGATGTCAAGAGGATAAAATTACATATTAAATATGCATTTTATGTATAAATTTGGCCCAGAAGGGTTGCCAAAACATACTATGTTGTTGACCAATATAATACCATTTTTTTATTCTTTAGGTTATACGAATATGCGTTATCGGATTTGGAGCTTCAACTATCGATTTACGTTTGGGACAGCGAAAAATCGAAAACAGCATTTTCGACTATTTCAAAATTCGTTTATCAAAATTGGGACAGTTTCTATGCCAAATACAACAATACAGACGGTCTGATGCTTTCGTCGATCTTCGGAGGCATATTCTCGACAATAACCGAGCAAGCGGAATTAGAGGAGGTATGACCCTTTTGAAACTATTAAACGGTTTCATAATTATTATAATTGTTTATTTTTGCAACAGGTCAAAACGTTTATTCGAAGTCATAGACGCGAGCTCAAGGTCGCATCAGAAACGCTGAAGAAAGACATAGCGAGTGCTCAAAATCGCATCCACTGGAAGAAAACCAATGCTAAAGACCTCGAAACGTGGCTCATCAATCAAGTTACAAACAACGCAAAAAAATAAATATAAAGTAAAAAAGTGTGTGTTGATCATACCAAAATTTTGATGTAAAACAGTGAATAAGCCAATGATATTTTAAAAGTTTTTTTTAATTGTGTTATTATAAGATTGATAGGTTAAGGATTACTTAAATATGTTTATTAATGATTTTCATTCGTGTTTGGCAAAAAATAATTAAATAACGACTTTGTTTTAGTCACAAGCAAACAGTGGCTGTGATTGTAGATTTTTCACATGATTATAATTAATGTTAATTTCACAGAAAGTAAATGTATTATTGTACTTATAATTTATTTTTACAATTTATCTGAAATGTACTTATTATGGAATGTCTTTATTACACTTTAAATTATTGTATATAATGTTCTTTCAATATATTTTTTTATATTTATTTATTTATTTAGGAATCATTTTATTTTAAATTTATTTATTTATTGATTCTGTCACCCAACTGGGACCAGCTCGTTCTAGGGTGGACTGGACTCTAATATTACAATCAAGCTTGATTGCTTGATTGCTTACAAATGTACAAGTTTTAGTTTATAACACTAAATTGCCCTAAAATCTAGCCTTAATAATAATAATAATAATAATAATAATAAAAAAGATAATATAATAAATAAAATGCAATTCCGTTATATAATCGGCAATAAATATAATATAAAATTCGATTAAATAATATAAATAAAGTTATATGTTGGAAAAGAAAGAAACAGTCATTAATATTTAATATATAGGATTTAATATAAAACTACCTAGTCAAAAAAAATACAATTCATGGTCAAAATAATATATATAACAACAAAGTCAAAATTTTTGATAGTTCAATGTTAAAATATACTCAACATACATGTGTAAATGAATAATGCTCTATCAATATGAATATGATTATAAAAGACCTATAGAACTCTCCTTTTGTTTAGGCCTTTGGGAACTATTCTGAGCATAGCACAGAAAAATATTAAAATTTAAATTAAATGGTAGTTGTACATTTTTTTATTATTTTTGTGTGAATGATAAAAATAGTAGAATCACATATGAAGACTATCGCGTTTTTTGTACAATCAGTTATTTTACATGCAAAAGGGTAGTGAAAGTCCTGTACATTTTTTTTTGATTTATTGAGAAAAAAATCTGAATATTTGGAAGTAGAACATTATAAACGCTTTTTCTTGGTTACCAAGACCTAAATCAAAATAATTTGTATTAGACTTTTAACTTTGTTTTTTGTGCATCAACTATACAAAAGAATCTCTTAATATCCAATACAAAACACATTTTCTTGTTGAGTTTGATCTAAATAAATAATCTTCCATATAAATGCGACATTCGTTAACCGTTGCCTAAATCGTCACTTGCAGAAAACCAGCAAATCGTAAGTTTTTTAATAAACTAACTAGTATAACGTAGCAATATACAGGGTGGGATTATATCAAGGGCATTTCTTGTAGTGGGTGAATCAGTACGACAAAGTAAGCAACTTTTGATAAAATTATTTAGAAAAAGTTATTTTTAATAGCATAAAAAGCCATGAGCACGATGCTCTATCTAGCGGTAGGTGAAATATCGCTATTATTGTTTATTTGCGATATATTAACTACCGCTGGGTGGCGCAGCGCGCTCAATGCTTCTCAAACATTTCTACAATTTACAAAAAAAATGAATTTTTTTTTAGTTTTTTTCTATTTTTTTTTATCAAAAGTTGCTCATTTCATCGTGCTGATTAACCCACTGCAAGAAATGCCCGTGATATAATCACATCCTGTATAGTTTTGTGGTGATGACTATAATGATAGAAAAATTCTGTTAAAGTCACGTGGATACCTAACTTGTTCATTTGTAATTATTTTATTAAATAGTTTATGACCGCTAAATGAAAATCCATATTTCCAACATTTTTTCATTGTTTTTATTTTTATTAAGAATACTATCTAAATATTGGTATCGGCAGTTTAAATCAAACGGAAATATCTATAAAAATTTCGTAGGGAAATCCGGGTTTTTCTTTTTTTTTAATAAAAAAAAACTTCCTTGCTCATTTTATTTAATTTATCAAAGAATAATTAACATGACTGACTTTTTTTAAATCCTTTACTATCATTCTAGACTATATTAAAAACACACCTAAAAAGTATCAAACCTTTCTTGTTATTACTATGCACTACTTTTTAAATAACTTTTATACTACATGACGTTGGTGACTTCGCGATGTCTTCTTTATTTGTCTTGATTTTGAATTACAGCGTAGTAGGAATAAGCAGCCTTGACTATCTGTAAATATACAAAAATTGATATATAAAACTAAGTTACATTACATTTTCGTCGTGTCCAACTTGGACTTGTCAAAATAATCGTGTTTGGTAGTAAGACCAGTTACTGAACATACATAGGTAGTCAAGAATTTAACTACTAGATTATCAAACTATAATTATAACAATAAACAATAAAAATAGAAGCATAATATGTGAAACAGTCACATAACTCGAAAAGATACGTATTAAAATTGTCAGTAAAATGTTAAATAATCAAATTACAACTACGCCATGCATTTAAACACTAAAAGTACAAATATAAGATCATATAAAATAACCAGACAATAAGGCTTTACTTTTCTAAGTCTTTTAATTAGGCAAAATATTTGAAAAGTCATGGCTCTCAAATTCGGCCAGATCATAGAAAGGGTGGTCTATCAGCATCACCTTGAGGTTTTTTTTTAATTTTACGTCCTCCAGCTATTTAACCGCGGTAGGGAGTAGATTATAGAATTTAATGCTAAGGTAGTAGCTTTTCTGTACTTTTGCCAGTCGTATTCGGGGTACGCATAAAAGGGAGCTACCGCGGGTATGGTGCCAGCGAATTGCAGTTTCTGCGAGGTGCTGTCTAGCATACATTAAACACTGGTATATGAACGCCGAATACATAGTCATTATCCTTGCCTTACAGAAATATTCTTTGCATGAGGTCCTGGTCGTTACCTGATACATGCTGCGCAGTGCACCTTTTGCAAAAGAAAAATTCTTTTACTAGTTGCGGCATTTCCCCAAAACAGTGGTCCATAAGTAATTAATGAGTTAAAATACGCAAAGTATACTGATTTGGTTGCCGCAAAACAAAAGTATAACAACCTACATTTATAACGTACTAGCTAATTGATGGATGTGCGCATTCCATTGTAATTTACTATCAATAATTAAATCTAAAAAAATATATCTTTTGTGATGTCAATTTCAAAATAGTAAAATTATATATTGTATTAGATTGCTCAACGTCAACATTATGGAAATCTTCTACGCCGTCGGCATGCAGGTGGCGCTGATAGCATTGTCCGCCGACAATAATATTTGGTCTTCTATAATAACATTGATAATGAATAGTTTTATACATATATAAAGCACCGATTGATTATAAAAACCCATTAATTTACCCATTATATTTTATTATTAATTTAAACATAATATTCAATTATTGTTATCATAGAATGCCATCTATTAGTTTATCGGAACTTTAAAGTCCGTTTTATTCACGTATGAAACCTGTAAAACTAAATTAAAATTGACACCTTTATGCAAATATAGCTCTATAGTAGCTCTATAGAGCCCCCCCCCCTCACCACCGTTATAATTTATGCAGTGGCGGCAGCGGTATGCGGCCTACCCGCGTAACAACGGATTGACAGCACTTTCAGTTTACCCTGGACAACGGTGGCTGCAACGTAGCCGAAACATCGGGTGCTACAAAATTCACTCGGTAAGTTCGTTTTTTATCTTATTTATAAGACTAATTAAAGTTTGGAACTATGAGTGCTATCTACACGTTGCATTTCATAGTTAAATCCTAGCTGCCTATGCTATCCTAATCCTAACTGAATATACATTTGGCGTTGAGCAAACTAATACGCGTAATAATCAATGGTAATAGGTATGAAACAGGATAAATATGTATGCCAAGTTTTGGCCAAATCCGACAGGTAGCTAAGACTCCAGACCTGGTGATATTCTTAATAAGTAAATATATAAAAACAAAAAAAACACGACTGCCGCTACAGGAAGTGAACTATTGTATTTATAATTAATATTATTATGGTTTTTTGAAGAAATATATCTGGATTATGTATTTATCCATACAGATAGATGTGTACAGGTATTTCCGGAATGTTCTTAATCAGACCTTTCATTTGACACTGAACACGATATATTTATGTTAATTTATTATTATTTGGTCATTTAGACAAGTATTTTTTTAACCTTTGACACTGGGGATGACATAACGAATCTAACAATATCACACACTTCTAAATCGGTTCAAGCGTTTAGAAGTTATGGTGGAATTAAAAATCATCATTAATAAGTACAGGTTTTTTTTTCGAGTACATTTGCGTAGTTTTATAATTTTCCAAAATGTTGAGTTGGAATAAATTCGTGAGAATCAAAAACGGTTAATTAACTGTTTTTGATTCTTTAACCGTTTTTGTTGTGGTGTTTAATTGCGCCAAACGGTGTTTAATTTGCACCGGAAAAAGACTTGATAGCACAAGTCAGAAGTGGTTTCAAGCATCCGAAGTAGACGGGGCCGGAAACTTATGGACCTTAATACGTACGTCATTCTCATCTAATTTGAACGCCCGTTGTATAACTCTAAGTGCTCTTACAGAGAGAAAACAGCCGTTGGACAGTTGGGCGTAACCCGCAGCTGAGATTATTACGGGCCGCTGCGCGCGTTGAATGACCCGCTGCAACATGCGCTGATACGAAGAGTCGCATCGCCACCAACGGGACAACATGCCGGCAGTCGCTACACCAGCCGCCTGTACATAATATATAAAGGACAAACTATTACATAATATCATATCATATCATACCATATAATATGATATCATATCATATAGTATCATATCATATCATGGCATAACATATCATATCATATAGTATCACAGAATATCATATCATGTAATATCATATATCATATCACATATCATGTCATCATTTTTATTTCTTATTTTGGCAATAGAAGTCTATTTACAAATTTGTACATTATATGCAAAACTTGAAAACCAGTCGGTCGTTTGAGTTAAATTTTAACACAACGTTGCATTCGAATACGAAATTGTTTTCATATCATATCATATCATATCAGATCATATCATATCATATCTTATCATATATTTTTTCATTACATATCATCACATATCATATATTTTTTATTCCTTATTTTGGCATTACAAGTCGAATTTACAAACTTGTACATTGTATCTCTATGTTATACATTGTATCTCTATATATATAAAATCATCCGGCGTATGTTGTTCTCGCCAAACTCGAAAAGTTGTTGGTCGATTGACTTGAAATTTTTAAATAACGTTGCATTCGGATACGCGAGACAAAAGTCTTTCCGCACTGGTGAAATATTCGGTGCATTTTGACATCTTCGCGTTTCCCATTCATTTTATATCAGACTGAGCCACAGCGAAGCGTGGCCGGGTTTAGCTAGTAGGTATATTATAAAATGCAACATCTGCATGTATCTGTGTGGTATTAACTCGAGAACTACTACACTAAATTTGATTGGTGTTCTGCCACATGTAGCTTGCCTATTCCCATCGGTTACAGGCTATATGAGATTAAAATTGGTTAAATAGTTTTCGAGATACCGTACATACAAAATCTCAGACAAGTTCGAGAAGAAAACGCCAATTCCGAAATTTCAAAGTTGAATACCTCGCAACTAAACCGATGACATAAACTTTTTTTTTAATTTCCATTTAGAAATGATAATGGGGAATCGACATTGGGTACCAAACTATTTAGTATAAATAAGAAAAACTGGCACTTACGTTGCGAGTTACATCCTCAGCGGAAAAACACTGAATCGCCAGCTGAGTTATCATCGTGAAGAAGAAGGCGATCGAAGTTCCAGACTTAGCGTTGAACACGCCCATATCTTTCTGAATGTTCAACCAAATACACTCCAAATCAATGAAATATACATTTTATTCATTAGTAATAATAAAAATATATATAATCAGCGGCGGACTAAGCGGGGGGGGGGGGGGCGTTCCACTCTGGATACTAAGCGGCTCGGGACCACAGAACATATGAAAGTTGTATTAATTTCACACCAGCGTATTGTTGTTTGTGAGTATACGATCTCCGCTTAAACAGGTATCCACGCCTTTATAGACAGCCATAAACTGCCTAATTCTAGCAGGCTTGTAGAGGCAAAACCATGCAGTACGGGCAAAACAGCACCATTCAGGCCCGTTCACCATTAAACGAAATCAACATCGGCGCGGTCGATTATCTGTTGTACTCGGGACTCGGATGAAACCCACGGTTATTCGCGCTCTTCCTTGCACCCGACTAATCAAGCGATCACACCCAGTCCCGGATCTAGGGGGTCCCTTAGTACAGGGCCCAGGCCTAGTTAAGCGGCGTTGAAGTAGTGATCAAGATGCTGCAATGTGCTTTCTTTTTTTGCTACTGGTTCACACACGATTTTTTGTAATACTGCAGGAATGTATATCTCGTGCTTTACTTTAAATAAATAAGTAAAATAAAGAAATTCATTTTTGCAAAGAAGTTTTCCAAATATAAGCTAATTACAACTTTCTAAGATCGTCTATGAGTCAGATAGACTTGCTAGCATAGCAATGCTCTCAATAGAAATATCAGAAACAATGTAAATACGTAAATAAAAGATGTTCAGCTCAATAAAAGCTCGTAAACTTAGCATTTCTACTCAAAATATGGTGAAATCCATCCCGAGTGCTAATCTGTCATAGTCCGCTTCTGATTATTATTATAAATAAAAAGTATCATTCATAGGTATTGGATACTGACTGATACTTGCACCATAATAACGCATATAGCTCCAAGGCTAGAAGCCAACTGCGTTAGGAAGCCATACGAATAAGTATCGTTTATTATTTCGACGCATCTGTAAATATAAATTTCATTATTAGTACACATTAAAACATTTAGCCCGCTTTAGACACGGCGATAATCGCGCGGTTCCAGAATTCGTAACGGAGAGGACCGCGCAAGCGATCTCGAACTCATAACCAGTCAACAGACAGGAGTAATCTGGTCGCAATTGGAAGTAAGGGCGTGAGTGTAAGTCCGCTGGGTAATATAGCTGGTTATCTCGCGGATAAGGCGTTGGCCTATTACGGGCATGTGGCGGAGCTTGACGGGGGACTGTTTTGTCCAAGTCTTCTGCGTTCACTTCACGGGAGATAGAACGACTAATCGTTAAAACTTCCTGAGGTGACGGGTTGCCCACTGTTGTTGACAACTGTATTTGTCGAAATGCCCTTTGCGCAGCAGTAGCACAAGCCTGTTTGTAAAACGCTCTAAAAGCGATAGCACATTCGGCACGAATCCAATGCTCCATGATTATTATGACACCGCGTTCAACAACAACTACGCATCCCGTTTGGGGGGGGGGGGGGGGGGGGGGAGGGCTCCTTGACTTGGTACGTTTGCCTTATTGCGGGCTTACGTCTAGTTTGGCAGCGTTGAATTGAAGATATGTTCTCTATTTTGCGGTGCTCTCTATTTTGTTACTGTTTACAATGAAGTCACTAATAGTGCTAATGCAATAATAAACTGCAGTTTGCAATAATACTGTGATATTCTTTAAATAAAATACATAAATAAATATATGTATAAGATTAAAGATCCAGCTCTAGATTACGGGATATCTGCAGATCTAACGATTACAATGATTAATAATCTGTAACTGGAAACAACAACATTAATATTTGACTGGTATTAGAAAAATACAACTTACTCGAGGAGAAGTTGATGTTGTCGCACACATTCTCTTAGAGTGTGATTGAATTCTATTTGAAGGCGTTCTTCGCCCAGCTCTTCGTTGATTTTCCTCAGTAAATCCATAAACTGTTCATCGTTCAAATTAGGGCTGCTAGTGTCTGATGATAGCACCTCTTCATCATTGAGCTGCTTCGCCAAGTTGATCAACGTTCTATCTGGTGCCGTTCGAAATGCGTCCTAATAATAATAATAATAACTTTTTATTATATTATTATTATTATATAATAACCTTTGCACAGCCGTGGCTAATGAACTCCGATTTAGATCAAATATCTGCTTGGGCTACAAAACATGGTATAATTAAAAATCCAAATAAATCGCAAGCAATTGTGATAGGCGGCAAAAAGATACTGTCAAAAATAGATACTTCATCATTACCGCCAATTTGTGTAAATGGAAAAATTTACGAATATAGCAAAAATGTTAAAAACCTTGGAATTCTAGTAGATCAACATCTTTCTTGGCAAGATCAAGTAAACAAAGTAAGTCGTCGCATTTTCCATGGTTTTCATAGTTTTCATAGTCTCTGGCGGCTTCAAAGTTTTCTCCCCATGTCACATAAAGAAATGATTGTGTCCACACTCTTAACGCCTATACTTGACTACGGTGATGTTTGTTATATAGATGTCAGTGAGGTTATTTTGAATAAGCTGGAGCGTCTGCAAAATAATTTACTTAGGTATGTTTTTAATTTGCGAAAGTTCGACCACGTTAGCTGCTTGCGTGAGCAACTTTATTGGCTTCCTATTCGCGATCGAAGAAATTTGCATACGTTGTCGCTACTCTACAACATACTCAATAACCCCACTTCACCCTCCTATCTCAAGGAGAATTTCCATTCTTTGGGAGGATGCGGTCTTCCACTTCGATCAAGCCGGGATAACACACTCGCCATTCCGATACATCATTCTTCTGTTTACATGCACTCTTTTACAGTCCATTCTGCTCGTTTATGGAATCAGCTCCCTCACTCTATCAGGCATGCACCTTCGTTGCATATTTTCAAAAAGTTGTTGAAGAAACACTTATTTTTACACAGCCACTAACCAAATGCCTCACCTTGTCCTCTCCTTTATCCTTCCCTGGCAAGTTACTGACATATATTTGTAAAGGTTTATTTTAAATTTAACTTTACTACTTCATTGTGCATCGTACTGTGCAAATTAGGAATTACTTTATCAAATGGTTGACTGTAATTAATTATAATTGACGTGTATTTACATAAAATTTTATTTACCTATTATGACTCCTTTCTTCCCAGTTCCCACCTGTCCCTATGAGTGTTAGTTAATTCTTCAAAAAAATTATATTGTTGTGTTTAAATTATGAATGTTTAAGTGGAAACATGTAATTAGCTTTATTTTTTTTTAACCTAATAATTCTGTAACAAATTTATTGTAACAGCTGTATGTTTCCTTAAAAATAATAAAATAAAAATAAAAAAAAAAAAAAAAGTAAGATATCGCTATAGCGATCAGTCCGCCATTTGTGCATACATTGTCTTCTTTATAAAACCAGTGTAATATTCAGTTATGTTTGTATAGCACAATAAAGTTATTCTATTCTATATTCTATTCTATTCTATTTATTGGACTAAATTACAGCTTTGCACAATGGCGGACTTAACACACTACCTCAATTTTTTTCAGTCAACCATAGTGCTGTGGGAGAATTACCGGATAATTCGAAAACATAATGCTTTACTACTGTAACCGCCATTACCCAGGGTAGACTGTCTGTATAGAAAAGTACATGCTTTGGTGCAAAATACTTCGATACACTTTGCGCACAGGGCGTACGATTTCGAATGCATGCATTAACCACAGAGCTCTGCGCGTATTACTTATTATATTTTACTTTCTCGGCCCATCAACTGACGAGGAGGTAAAGTATTGTGAACGCAATATCCATTTTAAGCCCCTCTGAGACTGTCTGGGTGTCTCTATGTTTGTGTGTATTCCTCCACGATGGCTCCCAAACGCTTAATCCGATTGAGCTGTAATTTGGTATGCAGGCATCATTTGGTCATGGCAAGGGTTGAAAAGATCGTGGTGGAAATCGGTCTCGAAATATTGCACTTAAATACTTGAAATTTGCCGAAATCACTTTATGAATATCGCAGTTTGATTGGAACATCTCATATAGGTAGGTACATATTATAGTACTCTAATAATATTTAAAATCCGCAATGTATTTTAATTAAATATTAACGCTATCTCTTGGCGTTTGGCCCAAAGCCGCCTTTAGCCGAGAAGTTAAACGTGCCGCTTGAGGCGTCGCGATGGAACCCAACCGGGTTCGCCCGCTGGCCGAGAGAAGGCGCTCATCGATTTCTTTTATGATATTACAAGTTGTTAAGAGTAGTAGAGTAATTACACAATAATTATGATTTTCATGTATGGTATTGACACTGAGAAAAATATACCCACGTAAATACACGAAAATGAGCATGTTTCAACAAGGATTACGTATATACAACTCCTACTCTGGATCATACATATGAATTAACATGACGCCTAACGCTGTTAGCGTCATGTTGCATGTAGTTACCGTGTCGTAATGTTAAAACATAATGTTATTTCATTACGTCGCGACTTTGGGATCTCGCTTCTAACACGACAGCATATAGCAGTATATGTAGGTTTTTAGTCGGACATATAAATCATGCTGAAATTACAGTATACTGTAATTTCCCTCTTATCGCGGGGTAAAAATTCAGCCGTCACTTCTGCGTGTGATAGTTTATATTGGATTTCACATCCAATATTGGATCGCTCACATTCCGCCGCGGGTAGGCTTGCATCCAATGATGGACGGGTGACGTCAGTCGGATTAACCGTAAGGAAAATATTGCTATATAATTGAGTAATAGAGTTTCAACAAACAAAAATGTAACTCAACAAAATTACGATTGAAACATCGTTATTCTGTATACAACCATAATAATAAAATGGTAATATAAGAATCAATCCAATATTTTCTCAGTGTAATTTGAACTGATACTTTTGAGATTAACTAACACTGACCAGCTAAAAATAATAAACGAGAGGCTGGTTTACGAGAAAAATATGAAGTCGAAAAACACACCCCGAACACGACCTCTCCCCGTGGCACATGAGGAGACACCAAAGAAGAGATGAATAAGGTTAAAGAAAAACAACAATTGGTACCTGTAGAATGCGAAACTGTCCGGCGACGTGTATGATGAGGGAGGCGATGAGCGTGTCGATGGTCATGACGATGTGACCGGTCCAGAGCAAGCCGAGAGCGACGAGAGCAAAGGCGGTGACGAAGGCGGCGTCCTCGGTGAGATCCCAGGGGATGAGCACCGGCATCGGCAGAGCGCGAAGACCTGCAGGTCTGCCGTCGCGACGCCACGAGGCATCCGCCACAGCCGCCGTCACGATCGCGTTGCCGATCGTCAACCATCCAAAGAAACAGAACGCGAACGTCAGTCGGCCAGCTTTGCGCACCTTTCAGAGATAAAGAGACTATATTATTATTTTAAAGGCCAGAGCGCTCAAACGCCAGCAAAAATAGCCTAAAAACACAGCAGCGCCCGAGGTCTTCCTCTAGAGGAGCCAATCCACCTCTGTATGACACATCCGAGACAGGGTCCACAGAGTCCTTCCCAGGTACGTCCCTCTACGAGGAGGCTACCGGATGGGGTGAAACCGTCGGTTGAGCAAACCCAAAATGACAAACATGCCATATGGGGAAAGCTGCACGGAACCGTTAACTGCCTGGCGACGAAAGCAGACTTGAAGCAACGATGGATGATGAGCTTGTGGATTGCGGTGACGCTCTTTAAATGGAAACCCTCTAAAGGGGAGTTATGGACGCCTTAGTCTCGAATCTCACAAATGTACAATGGTGAAGAGGTACAGTAGGACCTCACTTATACGAGGTAATGTGGACCGAGGTACCTCGGATAATTGGATAAAACGGACTCAAAATGAATTTTATTATACATATTTAAATGTAGTCAGTGAAGAATGTAAACAATTCATACATACATAAATGTCAAATTACAGTGCTGCATAGTAAAATTGGAGCAGAGGGGTGACGTTGGGCGGGAGGGATTACTAGCAACTGTCGAATTCTAATATGCAATAAATAGCTTTAATTGATTTTTCGTGCTTTTATTGTATATTCTGAATTAATAAATTGAATACTGAATACTGAATACTCAGCTTGTAAAACGCTCTAACAGCTATAGCACGTTCCGCACCACTCAAACGCTCCATGATTACTAAATAGCAACGCGTTTACAACACGCATCGGTTCCGAATAACTTTCGGCAATACAGTGTTACCAACTATAAAGTTGAAAATTTTCCGTTTCCCTGCGCAACTCTGTACTTACCGTCGCCCGCATCGTCGCCTCATCGCAGTACATCTCTCCCAGTTCCACCTCTAGGAGCTGAGCCACCCGCTGTATACCACTGTGCTTGAAGAAGAACACGTACAACTTGACGAGTGTCAGGTTGTGTGTCACCACGAAGGACATGCTCAGCATAAACTGGTCCGAATCTGGGCTCAGGTTGAAAAACGGATACAAGGTTTCCAGTCCGACAAAGCCACAAACCTAAAACATTTTGTAAAATTTCAACAGTATCACCAATAAAATTGAACTTGTAGTAAGCCGCCACTTCTCATCAAGAAAAATCACTAATTGTAGCTTATGAAGTGCTTTCACCCCTCAAGCCCCGATTGGCCGATATCGGCCACAAAACGATTCAGCGTGACGGCCCCGTTTTAATTTTATTTTAATTTAATTTGTTTTATTTTATTATGTTTTATTATGTTAATATGTTTCATTTTAATTATGGGTACAGTGGCTTGGCAGTAATTAATGTTTTGGTGAGACAGTGTCGTAATTCATTTTTTTTACTAATTTTTATTAAAAAATTTTGGGACAGCAACTTGTCAATCGGCTGAGGGGCCGAGGCCTGAAGGGTTCAAATACGATAAAGAAATTATCTTATAAAAAATAGTTCTTTTTGGTGTAAAGGACACCCTATTAGAAGTATACTACATGTAGTAACCTGTGTTATATCTCGGTACGATTCTGGAGTGCCTAGTGTATGTCAATGGCCTTGTCGATTTTATGGAACATAGACATCCGATTAAAAACACCCTTATCAAATTCGATAGAAGTTACAGGATGTAACAGTATTGATGATGGTACCTCACCTACAATCGTTTAAGAATGTAAAACTAGGAGAATTTGTCATGCGCTTAACAGCGTTCATAAAATACTAATTGAGTATATTTGTCGTTTCTGTAGGATCACAGACTTTAGAGCCATTGTGAAGCAAATTAATAGGTTAATTTATCTTACTTGAAATATTTCCCCCTCTCTATTGATGATAGTCCACAAAGTTTTGATTATGTTACTCGACTGCTTAATCCCTTCTTCTAGTCATTTTTTAATCAATTCTTATAATTTATTTATTAGTTTCAAATATTATTCAAGAGAATTACAGACGAATCCAATTCGCCCTTGAATATTAAATCTAGAGTTTAAGTCTAAAAATAAATAAGTTACATAACTAAATTATTGCTAACATTGAACAAGAAAAAAACATAAAAATATAAAAACATAAAATACGTACCGGTAAATTACACAGCGATCTCCTCGCTGTGTAATTTACCGGTACGTACAATTCAAACTTACATAGTATCTCTGGCAAATAAATAGTTCCTTGAATTAAGTTATTGTATATGCAAATATTATTAGGGAAATATATCGACGCGTTTCAAGAGTATTGTATCCTACCATTCCAAGCACAAAATCGGACGGAAATAAGTATGAATAAATATTGTATTTTCTGTAATAAATATATCTTAAAATTTTTCT
This sequence comes from Micropterix aruncella, assembly GCA_944548615.1. Taxonomy (NCBI): domain Eukaryota; kingdom Metazoa; phylum Arthropoda; class Insecta; order Lepidoptera; family Micropterigidae; genus Micropterix; species Micropterix aruncella. The sequence continues at coordinate 2,910,339 of OX155955.1, forward strand.
TTGAATACGCTGTACCATCTAAATGTATTTATTTTCACTTGTACACCAGTGACCGAATTATATTCAAGTATGCTACGGACTAAACAATTATTATAAAGTAGAAACATTACATGAATATTATTAAACTGTTTGCATATGCGAATAACAAAACCGACCATTTTGCTAGCACGATTGCAAATATTTGTAATGTGTGCACGGTAATTCAACTGGATATCAAATGTAATTTCCAGGTCCCTCACCTCGGTTGACCTTTTTAAAATTGACCCGTTAATTGTGTATGGGAAAAAGCAAGGCGTTTTCTTCTTGTGATGGCTAAAACAGAGCACTTGTTAGTGTTGAATTCCATGTCATTGCCAGAACCTTGAAAGTGCATCTATATCTTGATGTAATTTTTCCGCTTCTCGAGCATCTGCTATTTGCTGAAAAATTTTCACGTCATCGGCAAATAGTGAGCATTGACTATATTTTACAAATTTAGGCCTTAAGTAATATAATAGTCCTTAAGTAGTATAATAGTACTTAAGTAACGGAACTGGGTTTTGATTTAAATTATCCTGCAAAATTTGGAATTTTCCTAGATCGTATCCAAGGTCATTATTTATCCAAGAAGGCTTATCGACTTTTGTTTATACTAGTGGCACTTTCAAGGGAAAGCAAGCTTCTAAATAACGATTCAAACAAACCCTTTTGAAAATCGTCATAGTCAGAATTTGGGTCTGATAAATCAATAATAAAGCACTCTTCAGTTAAGAGCCTAATAAACGAGATAATAGAGTTAAAGCCGAATTGCCTTTTCCACACATGACTACCATTTGGGTTCGCCAAATTTGATTTTAAATAAATAATCTGAGCATTATGGTCAGAATAGGCTATAATTACATTATTAATAGTAAAATAATTTGCCGTTCCTTTAAATATATTATCGATGCTGGTAGCAGTCAGGCCATTAATCCTGGTTGGAGTATTAAATGTCATTGTAATGCCACGTGATGTAAAATAGTCTCTTAGCTTATTGGTATTGCCTGAGTTTTTTAGGATATTCACATTAAAATCAACCCATACTGCAATCTGCTTGGAGGAGTTTGAGAGTTTGCCCATAATCAGTTCGAGGCAAGACATTGACACGTTATGACATGGCAAGACATTGACATTGACGGATAATAATGTTGTATCATCTCTGGTTTTAACTTTTATCTCATCTTTAACCATGATACAGCTACCGTCTCTTATGTGATCTCTGCGACAAAAGTCGCTTGCATGTCTGAAACGATTAATATGTAGTAAATTTGATATTATGCGTCTGCATCCAATGCTTTGTTAGGTAGACCACCTGAATAGAGTGTTTTTCAAGGACGATCTCCATGCTTAGATTTTTTTTGTTTATTCCTTGTATGTTTAAATGTATGATCTCAAGCTGCTTTTTACTATTTAATTCATAATCATTTGCTTTCATCGTAAAATGTTAATTTTCGTCGGCCTCCTGATTTTTGCTATATTTTTTTTATTGTGTTGGCATATCTTCATTGTTATACTATCTTTGTTTATGATCTCCTCCATCGAGGAGTTCCCATAGAAAGGGCTCTCTGGTTTCATTGTTTGTGATTTCATGCGTTATACACTCACAAAATTTATTTTTTCCTGTAGAGTTGAGCACTGAACCATTATTAGCATAGTCATTTTCATCCAAGCAGTCAGTTAGCCATATTAGCTTGGCATGTGTAAATTTAGCAATCTGTTCGGCCATCATTATATTCAATTTATATATATCTTCGTTTGCCCTCGTGTTGTTAAGTCTATATGGGATTGATGTTATTATTACATTAGTATGTGTTGTAGCATTTAGTATACTTATCAGATTTATCTTTCTTGATTGTACCATTAATAATGGCTTCGATTGGTGAAAGTAGAAATGGTAAATTCAAATTCAATTTCCATTCCATTCAGAGTCAGTAGAAAATAATTTAGCCATGCTTTGATGACAGATAGTCTGTTTCCGGTGTAATTGTACACATCGTCCCAGGAGTTTCCACTGAATATATTAACTGTGTCGTCTGTAAAGGAGATAATTTCTCCTCCCACAAAGGTCATGTTAGTAAGGTCATTAATGTAGATGAGGAATAAAATTGGCAATAATATACTTCCTTGCGGTACAACATACCTAACATGTGCTTCCGAGCTGACCGTCTCATAAACTTTTGTTGTTTGATTTCTGTCCGAAAGGTAATTTTTTAAGTATTTTAATGGTAAGCCACGCACTCCGATATTTTAAAGCTTGCTCAACAATACACGATGTGACACGGGTGTCGAAGGCCTTGGCTAGGTCCAAGAATATGGCAATGAATTTTCTCCACTATATAAGGCATTAACAATGGAATTAGTTAGGAATAAGAATGCATCCTGAGCACCTCGTCCGGACCTGAAACCATATTGCCTCGCCGCTAGTAAATTTTTGATTACCAAAAAACTAACCAAACGTTTCTTTGCAATTGTTTCAATTATTTTTAAGACAGAATTTAACAGGCTAACTGGTCGATAACAACTGGCGTCCTCTCTATCCCCACCCTTGTAAATGGGACATATGACAGATTTTTAAAGGTAATTGGGGAAACCTCCGAATACAATATTAAAATCTTTTTTGTCAAGTTTTTTGCAAGGATATCACTGTCCACTAAGACAACATTGTGGAGCATGTGTGCTTACAATTTCACTTTATACATTCCTATATTTCAAGTTTTATTTAAGTTATAATAGTTTCATCGATATACGTACCCATACTAGCATAGCGAGAGCAGAGTAAGGAATATACCAGCCAGAGAAGTTGGTCGTTTTTGATTCATATGGAGGATGCCACCAGCCCAAGCCCAGCACACGAAGTACCAAGAAATGTAGATTGAAAAAGTTTCTCGCTTTCGAACCATCCATCGTTGATTTTTGGAAATCTCCGAATCGATCTTACCTTACCTCCGCAGTATTGAAAAGCTACCGTCAATGTGGGACGTTTGATCTGATGTTAAACTTTAAATATGAGTATCCGTGGGCGTGTCAGCTAATTATATTTCTGATTACTTGTAATTAGATCTACCATTGAGCTGTGGAGGGTGACAACCGAGGACGAACTCCGCCTTGAAACTTCTCTTTGAGTTATAAATTAAACTCATAAAAATTGCAACGTAGAGCATTATCAAACAAGTTACCATTTACGTACGGAAAATTTCCCAGAGAATAAAAAAAGAAAAAAAACGGTCTTGTCACCCTAACACTATCCCGACAAAAAGCCAAGGAATGATTTATCTGAATTGGGGTGGTCCACATATACCGTAATCACAGAGGGGGAGGGGGGTTGGAGCCGAGGCTTACGTTTGATTATGTGAACTTTGTAGCACCCGACGTTTCGGCTGTATTACAGCTGTGCTCAGCCCACGTGAGTGCTAATCTTCGACAGATAATTTAATGTTTAGTTAATCTGTCTAAGATCAGTATGAATTAATTGATTACAAATGTCGCTCTCTGTATTGTTTTCTGTTTATGTTTTTTTTGATGTTTTAATTGATCAATAAAGTATCTTTATCACTATTCTGTGTTTTTGTTCTTTCGAAAAACAGAAAAATCATGGCGAAATTTTTCGAACGTATTAATTAATGTGACAAGTAACGGTACGCCACAGTAAGGTTCAGGGCCGTATAACGTTCCCTTTGCTCCCGTCTTAGCAAGTTCATCGGCTTTTTCATTTCCCTCGATTCGAGAATGGTTTACATATTCAATTAACAAAACCCAGAGTCCTATTTATGTGTACTATTTATGTGTACTATTATGTACTATTTATGTGTTGTTCGAAAGTCAGCTTCTGATCCAGTTGTACCCCAAGATCTCGAAATCACTGAACTTATGTAATGGAAACATGTAATTAACATTGTATTTGAAATTTAATTTTGTATCTAATGTATTGAAACCGCTGTATGTTTCTTATATATTAATAAAATTAAAATAAAACATTTATTAATAAAATAAATAATTATCTAATACAAATTAAATACGTTTAATAAATAATACTAATCTGACTTATGTATATACTACTAGTATTTTGGATTATATGTAATTTATTGTCGGCTACGAAGGGGTCATAAAAGTGTGGTCTGCACCAAGTCGGAGCTGTAGAACTTGTTGGAGTCGGGCCGGGTCGGCGGCGGCGGTCGCGCGAGCCCGAAGAGGCGGCGAAACTCGCAGCGGAACTGCTGCGACATCGCGCAGTACAGCGCCAGCGTGACGGCGCCGTTGGCCAGCGCGAGCAGGTCGAGCAGCTCGCCGAACAGGTTGTAGCAGCCGAGGAAGAAGCAGCGGCCGGCGAGCGCCGAGCTGAGGCCGAGCGCGGCCTGCGGCAGCTCCGTGGCGAGGAACAGCGCGAGCACGGCCAGCAGCAGGCGCGTGGTGTGCTCCTCGCTCGAGGCGCGGCGCTCGAGCGCGCGGCGGCGCCGGCGCACGCCGCGCAGCGCGCGCACGAGCCACGCGCTCGCCGCCAGCAGCGCGAAGCACGGCACCAGCTTCAGCGCGACCGCGTGCAGCACGAAGTTGGCGGCGAACAGCGCGTCGTCGCCGCCGCCCGTCTCCACGGCGAACACGCGCTCGATTGCGCCGCCGGCGAACACGCACACCTCCCGCACTCGGAACACCTGAAACAAAACACATTTTCTGAACAAATATTACAGTTATTCAATGCCTATTTACACGACTGTCCAAAAGGAGTGTAACGTGCTTAGGATTCATCTATGTATGTTTTCCATTTCTTTATTTCACCATAACTTCTAAACGCTTGAACCGATTTAGAATTGTGTCGTATTGTTAGAATCCTTTTTTCGTTCTTCCTCTTCGAAGCCGTGAGGAATAGATCCGGTAGGCCTAGTATTACGAAGAGAAATAATTGGAATATTAATATAGCAACACGAATTATACAAAGTGTTTAATTATTACACTCCACAAAATATTAGCGATTTTTAAAAAACCGTTTCTGGTTCTTACGAATTTATTACAATCCAACATTATAAAAAAAATTATAAAAATACGGAATCGGACTCAAAAAAAACCGGTATGTATTAATGATGAAACCCTGATTTTTATTCAACCATTACTTCTAAACGTTTGAACCGATTTAGAAGTGTCTGATATTGTTAGAATATTTATGTCATCCCGAATGTCATAGGGTACCTAAATGTCCAAATGTCAAAAAATACTTGTCTAAATGTCCAATACTTGTCTTAATGTCAATAAATTAATATAAATGTATCGTATTTAGTGTGAAAAAATCTGATTAAGATCATTCCGGAAATATATACCTATATATATATGGATAAATACATAAACCACAAATATTTTAAAAAATACCGTGATAAAAATAATTATAAATACAATAGTTCATTTTCTGTAATGGCAGTCGTGTTTTTTATTCTATTTAATATATTTGCTTAGGCGCAGCGTTAGTATACGCGGCTATCTTTGCTCGTACAGGAGTCTTGAAAAGGACATCGGAGTCTATTCATCTAAAATTGAAACTATTGCTTGTGTGAATGTATTTTTAACACGCTTTTATTAGGTCGACCTGTATGTAACTATGTAATGGAATCTAAGGTAACTAATTTAACTATCTTCCAAGGATCGTAGCGTCATGAAAATTTGCAGCTGTAGTTCTGATGACAATACAATAATATGGTACTGTCGAACTGATCTGATTGTGAGAGTGGCCACCCTTCACTAGAGTCCAATTCATTGTGAGCGAAGGGTGGTTCTCATCAGGAAGTTTTCTCCGTGATTGAAAGTGGAGGATGTTGAAGTTACGGTATTTAATCAGAAGGTCTCTGGTCGTAACGCCTTGATTGATGTTTCGCCGATGTGTAGGTAGTGTGTCCGAAGTGTGTAGTCGAGAAATCTCTCCAACATGATGATGGAGTCGGAAGATATGAACTGGAACTTCATGATGGAACATCGTATCATAGCTGTGTTTGGACTTGGAGAAAAGTCTTGGAATGAACGTTGACCACGATTAGGTTTCAAGGTCTGACGATGAAGCCGGAAGATAGGCACTGGCATTCCATGATGGAATATCGTATCATAGCCGTGTGTATGTGAATATCGTATCATAGCCCAAAAGCGTGTTTTTAGTGTTTTTTTTAAACTATTAATTTATTATATGAAATTTAATTGGATGAGCAAAGCGAATCATTGCGAAGCCTCTTACCCCAATGGCAGGTAAAGTCACGTTTTGTTTGTGCGAACAATAACTCGAGAATGCGTTGTCAGATTTCCAAAAACTCTTTACCTAATAGGTCTTTAAGGATTAGATTTAGGGTTCCGTATCTACCGCGGAAATGAGAGCTGCAATACAAAAGGACCGCTTTGAAGTCACATTTCTAGCCGTACGATCAGGGCAAGCCGGAAGGAGGTGCGGAATGCGTAAGGTTAATCCGGGCAAGTCAGGTGCGGAATGAGTATGGTAAGTCACGTTCAAGCCGTTTCTCATGATCTAAAATATCAATGAACAAAAATAAAGAACTATTATTTTTTCCCAGGTTTCGCCCATATTTGGATTATTTCTTCTGGGCTAAACGACTCACTTCATCGAGGAGTCATTGTTTAATTTTTGCTTTGAAACATTGTACATTATGAAGGGGAGTTAACACATTTTGAAACATTGTACATTTTGGGAGTTAATGGGCCCTTGCTGAGTTGGCCACGAAGACCCATTCTGTTCAGGGTTGGTCACACTCATGGGTCAACACCCATCCGACGGCCTCCACGCATAATGTGCGAGCCTGAGTAGGACTCTGGCCTTAGGGTTAGTTTCCCCGTGGAATCAACCTTCTGGCGCTCCTGGACGGTCTGCGCACCGTGCGGCATAAGCCAATCGATTGCGCACTCTGACTAACAGTCGGGGGAGTCTGGAAGTAGTACTGTTTCCTATAGAGCGGGGGTGGTTGCGGACCTTACGGCGACTGCTCTTGAAACGTCCATCGGATACCTGATCCTGGGTGAACAGCCGCGCAAAGGATGCCGTGGTCCGCGATAGATTCGGTAAACACCGTTTCACCGCTTCGTAAGGGAGAGGACCGCGCAAGCGACCAACCAATCGAGAGACTGGAGTAATCTGGTCGAAATTGGAAGTAAGGGCGTGAGTGTAAACCCGCTGGGTAACACTCCTGGCTATCTCGCGGTTAAGGCGTTGGCCTCTTACGGGTTTGTGGCGGAGCTTGACGGTGAACTGTTTTGTCCAAGTCTTCTGCGCTCACTCCAGGGAGATAGAACGACTAATCTTTAAAACTTCCTGAGGTGACGGGTTCGCCCGTTGTAATTGACAACTCTAGTTGTACATTATGTAATTTTATACTGATCTAAGGAGTTGTATATTTTAGGGGCGATAAGTAAAACTGCCATTTGGCAAAGGTGGTTTGGACACTGGTAATACGTAATTTGACCATTATTTTTGGTCTTCGTTATTGGCTGCGGGATGGCTTATGTCTTTGAAAAAATAATAAAGCTTGCTTTATGAATAGTTGACGAATATCTAGAATTTTCGACTGGCTGAATATCTGAGTTATAGCCGGGATGATATTTAAAAATAATCCTCAATAACTTTTGAGCTTCTAAAACCACTACTTTACATGGCAACTGACAAGACTCCATCAAGTAAGTTTTATGGCTACTTATGTTACGTGGATTCAGATAACATTCAGACGGATAGACAGACAGCGAAATATTTCCATCACCTATAGCGTTTCTTTCATACAGAACTCTAAAACCAGTAAAAAAGCGGCATTAAATGTTACCTACCATATAGCTAGGAATGGAGAGAAGTGGTGGCAGCGTGAAGCTGCAAATTATGGCGATGGTGCAACGATTCTTCGAGCAAAGGCGAGAGCTATGGTGAGGGAATCTGTAAGATAAGAGAAAACAAAGAACATTAATATGTTCATCATGACTATATATTTGGTAATATGTTGACGTCAGTACCAATGCCAAATAATAGGTCATGGGCATGACTGTCGAGTTCGTAATGTGCCGGCTTCTTTTTATTGCTCATATAAAAGAAAATTGTGTAAAATAAGCAAGTGTAGGCGTGGGAATCGGTCCGTAGAGTGCGATTCTGTATGATAATATCAACGTTATATCGTATATATGTAATATTGAAGTTTAACTAATTAATCATATTCATATTCATATTCATTTTATAAGCATACTGGTATACAAGTCAGATACAGATTAGCAAACATTCATATATATTAGCAAACAAACATTTTTTTTTATCGTAAAGAAAAGATAAAAAAAAAAACAAAATGAAGAAAAAAACACAAGAATAATGTAAAAAGAAGAAATACAAGACAAAATGCAAAGAGATCATTAAATACTTTAGCCACCAAAGCATTTTAGACTTCACTCGAGTAATATTCCTCCAAAGAGTAAAACGCCTTATCTGTAAGGTATCTCTTAAGGCGTCTCTTAAAGACGTCAAGAGATTGCGCCTGCCTAATGTGCTCGCTGAGTTTGTTGTAAACAGCTGGGCCGGCGATATAGGCTAGCCTCTCCGACTTGGATAATGCATGACTTACCGAACGTAGCATGCTACGGGATCTTGTTGGATAGTGATGATGCACAACATTCACTTCAAAATCAGCTAGATTTCTGCGAACGAACAGCGCTACTTCTATTATATAAATGGACGGCAGCGTCATGACGCAGAGATCTCTAAACAGAGGCCTAGCTGGCGTATCAAGTGCCACACGCGCTATTGTGCGGACTGCACGCTTCTGCATAACGAAAGCCCTCTGCCTGTCGGCTGCTCGCCCCCATAACTCCGCGCCGTACGGTAGCAGTGGATGAACGTACGCAAAGTCGTATTCGAAGTTGCAAAATGCAACTTGGACGTATGCAAAATCCAAGTAGTATTCGAAGTTTTGTATATCTGGTTGATTTTGTGAAATAAACTAGATATAAAATCTTGTTAATTGGGTTTATTATGTAAATAGGTTTTATAATAAGTCTTTATTTGAATCAACAGTTAAACTAAAACCAAATCGTTACTCAAAACTCAATCAAGTCTAGTATCCAAGCCAGAAAGTAAAAACGAAATCACATGAAGACAGAAAACACATACATAAATCTTTCATATGCTATAGTCGAAACGTGTTAGCCTTTAAGTTACCTCTTATACCTAGCATAAACTTTATTATTTGGAAAAGTGGCATTCACCACGGCTTCAATAACTTTCCGCCAGCTAGGGATATAAAGGTCACCGCGATGTACTTCATGTAAGTTACCGTTTACGTCAATATTATCATAAAAGAGCAGAGAAAGCCTCAATAACCCTAAAGTGTTAGGGGCTATTACATCGGCGATAATTTTCGTCGAGGTGGGGCGTGCCGTTTTTGTTTGTGGACAAAGGCGGCTTTTCTTTCACGGCCAAAACAATTTTAATACTAGGGGCAGTCAAATGAAAACGAGATAGACGATATAACGAGTATGGCGTGGAAGTTAGTAGGTAATGCAGATATGTGTGTCTATAGTAGTATCTACACTCTATTTACTATTAGGAATCAGGAAGGACTAGCGCGACATTTGCTTGTTAAGGGCTCTCTAGACGATCAAGCATGCTTGTCAAGCATCGCGTCCCGGGCTGGGAGGGGATGGTAAACCCCAGGAAATATGCAAATATATATATTTTATATTTACGAAAAATGCCTAATTGTGTAGTTTTATACCAGGGAGTCAATCATTCATAAATCAATTATGTCTAACTAACGTGACTCCCTGGTATAAACTACAAAATTAGGCATTTTTGGTAAATATTACAAAAAAATATATGCATATTTCCTGCGGTTTACGATCCCCTCCCTGCCCGCGACGCGAAGCTTGTCAAGCATGCTTGATCGTCTAGAGAGCCCCTAAGACGCTTTCGAAATGCGGTCAGCGAGTCGTGGTGCGTCCGAAATCACTAAGACGGAGGGGGCGTTATTAATGTCTGCACCATTCTCGTTATACCAGGGGCGGATCTATGTAACGGCTTTTTGGGCTGCAGCCCAGGGCCCTGTGGATATAAAGGGCCCCAGCCTCCATTGAAAATAATGGAAAATATTGTGAATTAAAAACTAAATCTCAAATCATAAGGATGGCAACCCTGAGATCAAATTCTCGCATCTATTCCGGGGGATTCCCTGCCGCTTGTTTTCAGTGTATTTTCTCGCAAACGCAGTCATTCGCAGCGAACAAGCTTCATGTATCAATTTCTCGGTGGATGGGGCGGATCGCTACCGACAAATTCTTTTGCAATACCTTTTTTAACAATCTTTATTCATAGAAATAACATCTATGTATAGCAGTTGAGTTCCTACCGAGGCTATTGCCTTGTCAATAGGTAACTAGTAATGAATGTTTGTTTAAATTTTATTATTTTAACTAGCTTTACAAATAATATTACTACTTGCTTAATTAAGCTACTAATCAAGATTTTATTACAATTAGTATTAATGTTATTTTGTCTATTTTAGTGAAAAGTTAAATGTTTGTGTATGTCAGTTGTGTTTGTGTGTCCTGTCATATTAAATAAATAAAATATTTTATTGTCCTCTTTTTTATATATTGTGTACCTAGTGACCTAGACATCATTATCGAAAACAGTTTTTTGGCAAAATGGCAATTAGTTGATTAATTAGGCAGGCCCCCAAGTAATATTAGCCCAGGGCCCCACACACGCACGGTCCGCCATCTGCGTTATACCATCTGTTTTGTTTTCATTTGACTGCCTCTTATACATTAGGAAGTGTCTCACTTGAGCGCGATCCACCTCCAGACAGCGAGAGTTACGGTGAGGCAGATAGACGCGGTGTGGAAAAGCTGCGAGTAGATCATGTGCCAAAGGACGAGACGTGCAGCCCATTCCGAAGAGTCGCCAGGAACCCCACGTCGTCGCTCCCAACCGCTACCAGAACCTTCCTCCAACTGCAAAGAATACAAAACAAGAATGCACTGACAAGATTCACCTATTTTGTTGGTTCATTTATCGCCCGGAAGATATTTTACTTTCCCGGCTTTCTGCCCGACAAGAAGGGAAAGTATTATGAAAGCGCAAAAAAAATCGCGATGAAGACGGAAATATCGGAAATATCGGAATATCGGAAGTAGAAAGAAGACGGAAATGAAGTATGTAGTTAAATTATTGCATGCCTTGCTTGCAAAACTGTTTTGTATATGCACAAATACGACATTGGCAATAAATAAAGCAATCAATCAATCAATAGACAAGGTAGCCAAAATGAAACAAAATACTACTGCTACAAATCTTAAGTAAATAGTGTTTTTTTTTGCTTAGAAAATCGCTAGAAAGGGACTGTAAAAGAAATTATTTAAAAAATGTAGTAATATTTTATTGGATGAAAAATATTAATGGAACTGATAGTTAAACGTATCTACTATATGTAATAAATGACACAGTAAATTTAATAGAGAGTATGGATCAACTTTTGTTGTGATTTTGTAGTGCTTTTTATTACATTTCTTTAATTTGTTTTTTTCATTTTTTTATTTATTTTGTATTTTGCAATTTCTTTTAGAAAACGTCATGTTGATCTAAGATGGAAATAGTTAGGTACAGCTTCGAAAGGGAAAATGTGGTTTTCGCCATTGTTTTCACAAAAACTTTATTTATTGGATGTTAGAGAGAGAGAGAGAGAATGTTAGAGAGAGAGAATAGAAGAGAGAACTAAGTTACAGTCTAAGGGGGGTCGCGTAAGAGTTTTATTTTTATTTACCGGAAAGGAGGTCGCGATCTTAAAAAGGTTGAAAAACACTGCTCTAACTGTTGCTAAAGTGTACTAGTAGTTTTGAGCTTCATGCTTAGGCTATTTAGCATAAGCGACAGTCCAAAAAATACTACAAAATGCAAGTTTCTATATAGTTCCTACATTTATTTCTTTTTACACATCTGCCCAACAAAAAAGGAGTATAATGTGTTCCGGCTTCATCTATGTATGTTTTCCGTTTCTTTATTGGACCATAACTTCAAAACGCTTGAACCGATTTAGAAGTATGTGGTATTGCTAGAATCAATATGTCATCTGGAGTGTCATAGAGTACCCAAATAAGTAGTTGTCTAAATGTCCAAATGTCCAAATGTTAATAAATTGACATAAATACTCGTATATCATGTTTAGTGTCAAAGAAAAGGTCTGATTAAGTATATTCCGAAATTATATTTTACATATATCTATATGGATAAATACATATATCTATATGGAAGAACCTTGGTGTCCATTTTGACCAGAATCTGTCCTGGCAGCACCATATTAGGGAGATGAGAGGAAATATCTTACAAAAGTCATTCACTGAAGAAACTCCAAAATTTTCTCCCGGAGAAAAGTAAAGAGACAATCTGTCACAATCTTTACTTCTTCCACTCCTTCACTATGGCGACACTGCCTTCCTGGATCTGGCAGAAAAGCTGTCCCCCAAGGTGAAAAGGCTACAGAACGTCTGTATCCGCTTCATTTTTGGCCTCAGAAAATATGACCATATCACGGAATATCGAAGCAGACTATAGTGGCTTACCACCAGGGAGACGAGACAGGTTAGGACTCTCTGCCTCTTATATTTATACTTCGGGCTGTACGGTAACTTAAACTATAGGTTAGCTGATTTTTTGATTTTGAAATAAAGAGTTTATTTTTATTATTATTATTAGTATAAACCATAAATGTTTCATAAAAAACCGTAATAAAAAAATATAAATACAATAGTTGACTTTCTTTTAAGAAATATATATTTACTTCTTTTTAATGTTTGCATTCAAAATTAGCCAAAACACAAACATTTTGAAATTTACATGCATTGTTCCCATAAGTGCCTGACGACCGCATTTTGTCTACATATTAGAATTTTATCGACATTATTTTCATCTACGGATCTGTAGCTATCTGTAGTTTCGAGAGGAGCTCGAAACTATAATTTAATGATCGTATGTTTCGATTAATGTTAGCTTTAGAAACAGCTATATTTATATTGCGGAAGGTGCGAGCTTTAGATAAAAAGCTCATTAACGCCGGAGAATTTATAGCCCGTTATAATGAACATTAATAATTTCACGAGTGGCATATTTATAGGCACTCTGTTGGCGCGCCAAATTATGACATAAGCCCCGTCCCCGCCCAACTAGCAAAGTTGTGAAAGTTGTGAATCTGTATAAGATCTTTTAACACAAAAGAGTTATTAAAATACATGTAGATAATTCTACGTGTATTTTAACGTTACTACATTTGTGGCCGCTGGTCACATATTTGTGATTCGAATCACATTTTAATTGTATAACGTTATTAAAACGTATAACAAACAAACAACAACAACGTACAACAAAATTATAATTATAATACTGTAAAATCGATTGTGACACCACAAAACTTTCCCGGAAAGTAGCCAAGGACTTATGGAAGAATTTTGAGCGTGATGTCCTTTCGGGAAGGATGTTGACCTGATTGAAAGGGATAGTCGGCGACGAGCGCGCATAGTGAGAATGGAACACATTAAACATGTTCGATTCAATCTCTTACGCAAATATACCGACTGTCGAATATCCAATGTGATTTCAGCCCAACAAGGTATCGGTGTACCACATTTCAAGTCTTTAAGTCCAATATTTCGAGATGGAAATTCTCAACTCTTGCCGTGACCAGATGATGCCTACATGCCAAATTTCAGCTCAACCGGATTAAGCGTTTGGGCGCTATCGGGGAGGAATATATACACACAGAGAGACTTCAATCTGGAAATGATATTAATCGTCTAAGGTGATATGGAAATGATATTAATAGGCACATAAGATAATGGAGAGTGGATATTTTATTCAGATTATCCACTCTCCATTATCATATGTGCCGTACCATATATACCACGGATCGAATATGAAAAAAGGTTATGTAAATTTAGTATTATACTTACCACATATTTGTAGATGGAGAATGGAATATACTCCACCATAACCAAACAGTCGCATATTGCCAGCCATTTTAGGATGCGATGGAACTCTGAAATACGCAATTGAAATAGATATATTAATAGAACAGTTAATTTTGATCCGTATGTTAAAATGTGCCTTGACAATATAACTTTCTTTATACCTACGTGTGTAGTAAATGTTCTGCATCAGCACCCAAATGTTGCTAATGTTGGAGATCGTGCCAAATACGCATACCTTAAAATATATCAAAATGGTAAAGTTTAAATGTATATAATAACACCAAGAGATAACAAAATATTAAAAGCAGTAAACAAGAATTAACTCTATCTCCATACTAAGACGAACTTCGTGCAAACCAGTAAAATGCTGAGCTAACAAGAATGTAAAACCATGATCTCCTAACGATTATTTTGCAAGAAACGGTATGTTACCGCTAATTGGATGTTCAATTTTAATGCTGATTTTATAATGCAATAGCGATTTATTTTTGTGGACGAAATTTTGATGCAATTTAGTTTTATTAGCATTTCACTACTTTTACAGAATTTCTACAACTTTTAAATTATTTATTAGAGCCCTGTCCAACTTTATAAAATTATTAGAGCCCTGTCCACCCTAGAACGGGTAATCCCAGTTGGGTAAGAGAATCGTATAAGCACACGGTTAAGGTTTGCCATTCGGTACCTGTTATTTTCGTAAGAAGAATCAGTGTTTAATAGAAATTAATTCTTGAATAAAAAAATCGGTTGTCTGTAAAGTCTGTTTACTGACGATAGTTGAAAGTGACAACGTCATAAGAAAATACTGATGGAATGGTTGTAGTTTTCAAAAGAAAATTTTAATTTTATTTTTTTGATAGATATTTTGTATGGATATAGAGAAGGAGGTAAATGGAAATCACAATTGAATTGATCAAGTTATATTTATTTGTACGCATAAATACAATTATGTCAATTTTTTTAATTTAATTATTTTATAGCAGCTGTCCACGCGGACGCATCGCTCACTAAAGTAGGAGAGAGACAGATGTCGAACGCTGCCGAACGCGGAGGCCGATTGTGCCTCTTTGTCGCTCGTTCCGCGCTCTCGCTTGCAATGGAACGCCTCAGAGCGAGGTAACGCCGCATGAGTCATGTTTTTTCGTGCGTGCAGCCGGCTCCATCGAATTTTTAGACGTTGTCACGTCAAAAATAAATAAATCAATATTCAAGTGAAAAGATGATTCAACTGTGTTCAAAAATACATAACTTAGCGAATGAACATACTAATAATTTCATATCTATTAAGTTGACGGAACAGATTTAATAACCAAACATTTAAAAGTCTGCCTTAGAACAGGCTCAGTTCTAGTTAGGCAAATTTGCCACATAAACTATATATTTGAATCATTTTTTTGCTAGCATCGTTCATTACTAACATGACATTAAGGAGGGTAATTTCTGGGGTCCATTGAGAGGTGTCAATTGCTACGAGCGAACCCGTCACTCCCGGGAGTTATAACGACACTTACTATTCTGTCTCACATGGAGTGAACGCAAAGAATTTGAGGACAAACACAATCCACAGTCGAACAGTTCGTAAGAGTCCGACGCCTTTCTACGGGGCACTGGGAAGTGCCTAGTTCCTCGCACCCTTACTGCTATTTAGTCAGATTTCTCCATCGTCCAGTCTGGTCACAAATTCGAGGTCCCTTGCGCGGCCTCTATCTGACGTTAGTGGTAATTCAGATCGACATTGTCGCGCATCCGTGGCGCTATTTGCCCAGCAAGCTCACTCGGGATCGGGAGGCCAACGGATCGTTTCTAATGATAGATGCCGACAGGTCAACAGTTATTCCTGCTTCCTAGGAAGAATACGTCTACAGACTACCCGGTTCTTCGACGTATAGCGCAAGTGATCGACTGACACAGACCGGTACGCAATCCGCCCATTTCCGCCCGAGATGTTCCCCGGACACGCAATTCCGATCCCAAATATCTAAGACTGCAGGTTGCAGCTGCAGGCAGAGTTCACAGCGGGACTTCCAGGTTAAGTCCCTCTTCAAGGAGGCTACCGGATGGGACCTGAACCGTAAGTTCAGATCCCATTTGCATTGAAAATCAACTTTAATTTTTAATTAAATATTAAACTTACAAAAATATTTGAAGATGTTTTCGATAATGAAGAATTGGGATTTTTGAGCTTGTGATTTTTGACAATGTCATTTTTGAGCTTGCATCATTTTTACGAGTTAGGCAATTTTGGGGCTGGTACAGTTGCTCAGAGCTACAAGAATATCATCACTTGATTTCAATGTCTTTCAGGTCTTCGACGACTACGCCTGCGGTGGTTATTATGCAGGTGGTGGTTGTCAAATTTATCAAACAATTTCATATCTGCTTTATTTAATTATCGTATCATTATTTCAAGTTTTAATTATGAATACTTTAAAACTTGTGTACAACAGCAGCAGATATGAAATATTTCTTCCCTTATTTTCGGAATTTCCACATACGAACGGCGTATCTTACGCCCTATATTTGAATCAGATCCCATTAGGGATAAGAAAAATTGAAAGACTAACCTTGACAATGAAGAATATGTTAAAAGTGCCTAGTAATACAATTGAAAATTGCAATTGACTTTCATAAAAAAACAGCTGTTTCTAAAAATCATTAAAAAAATGTGAAATATTTTAATCTATGGTGTGATAATAATCTCTAATGCCCGGGCCATACTACGGGAAATGCCGTTAATAAAGGCGATGATAGGCATTTTTGCTGCGGCCGCACTTAAATTATCGCGATAATTAACGGCATTTGTCGTTAGTGTGGCCCGGGTATTATAGCCACTTATAACTGCTAATAAATAGTGCTAATAAATATTGAGTGTAATTCCTTTTGGTAAAAGTGCTGAAAGCAAGCAATTAGGGATCAATTTCAATTAGTAATTTTCAGTTAGTAATTACTCGTATACGAGTTCTTGCGGTCTTGTGGTGAACCAATAACATGCTAAACATATATTAAAGCTGAAATTATAATTACGTCGTGTGTTTACGGCTAATGGAAAACACGATCAATATGTTTTACACCATTTTCCATTTCTATATTTTATCTTGCCAACATATGAACTTATTGGGTCCTTACCTATGAATTTGCTGTTCTATAAAGAAAATTTAAGGCCAAAAGCTTTGTATAGAATAGATATATATTTAATTAATAGAAATATTGTACCCTATTATCTATACATATTTGTCATTTAAAGGTAGGTGCTTAATTCCTCTGCTGTAAAACTCTCGTCGACAGGAACCGATCAATACTTTGAAGGCGTTTTTCCCCGACTCTTAAAGATTGTTTTTTTCCTGTGTAAAAAGTTTCCTAAATTCTGAACTCTATTGCAGCAAGGTCTGGCAAGTACGGTGGGTGACCAAGAGTCTCCAGCCACAACTCCTGCAACGTTGCGACTGTTTGTGCGATGAGCGATTGACCAGGCTCGGTTATTTAATCCGTCATAGTTTGCAGTTCTTAACAGTACACATTTATCATAACTGTTACAGCCGGACTGCAAGCTGTAGTAAAAAACACCGACACAGGATCACATATTTGAAAATAATGCGTTTTCAACTTCACAATGGTTGCACAAACAAAATATTTGAGGAAAAACAAACAACGGAAAGACAAATAAACAGCTGTTTCTTTAAAAAAAAATAACATAACCGTGAACTAACATTTATTATTATATTGAAATTCCAACTCAAACCCAAGTTATCCAAGTTCAAAGTGGCCAGTGTGAAAAATCAGCAATTACGTAGGTAAGGAACCAATAATTTAATATCTATACGTAATTGTGACAAACTTACGACAAGTGCGAGATACCCGTGCACGGAGGTGTTGTATCGTCGTACGGCATCCAAATGTGGGGGAGCGCACCACTCCTCTTCGGCATTTTCACATTCTTTCAAAATCGAAGAAGTGATACCGTTACACGCCAGCCATCTAGACAAATAATCCAATTGGTAGTCTAAATCGGGGATTTGAGTCATCTAGAAGCAAATTTGGCTGATGCCATCTATCGGTGAAGTTGAGTTAAGAGTCGGCATCATGCAGGTCCTAAATCATATGATGTATTGGCAGATGGTCTACATACAGTCACGCTGCAGCGATTGTAGCGTTCCCTACAGGAAAGGCCTGTTTGGGCATTTTTACCCGCTTTCCACTATGAATTCCCGCTACATAGAATATATCACAATTATTGCATACAAGTTTCTTTATATCGTACCTTTGCCGTGGACTATTATCTATCCATATATTTATTTATTTATTTTAAACATAACATGAGGAATTCATAAAATGGTCATACCAAGTAATGATGCGAAGTAATCGACGACCCACATTCACATGACCATGCTCAGCGCATGCCCAACTAGGCCGAATATAGCCGGTATCTGGGCATACGATTTATTTTCAGACTTGGGTGGAGAAGCATAACTGACGTAGATACTCATACACATACATATACACATATATAGATACATATACTTAAATACACACATATATATATAAATATATTTATAGATATATACATATATATATATATATATATATATATATATATATATATATATATATATATATATATATATATATATATATATATATATATATATATATATATATATATATATATATATATATATATATATATATATATATATATATATATATATATATATATATATATATATATATATATATACATATATATATATATATATATACATATATATATATATATATATATATATATATATATATATATATATATATATATATATATATATATATATATATATATATATATATATATATATATATATATATATATATATATATATATATATATATATATACACATATACACATATATAAATATATTCATAGATACACATACACATATACATACATACAATACACATGTTTATTATCCTATATCGCATTTATGCACATATATTATTTTTAGGAGATGATTTGCAGAAGATCATTTACTGTCCTTGAACGACCTATATCGTCAAAAAGCCATTTTTTTGGTAAATAAAAAGGTTCTTTAAATTTTTATATGTCGTCATTAAGACGTTATAATTCATACCAGAGTCATTTACAATAAATCTCTTGCATAGCCTACGCCTAGTGACGTTTTCGGCCGCGCTGCTATCACCGGGCCTTAATTAGGAAGGGGATACAAGAGAACCCGGAAAGCATAATTTAGTAGTCTGACTTATGCGCAATATAACGAAATATTTCAATTAATTTATACACCGTGAGTTCGGGGTGATTTAGGGCGAGTTTAGGGTGAAGCAGTTCGAGCAAATAAACAAGTTTTCATGGAAATTTGTGGAAAAAAAAATATGGTTAAATAAAAGTTTGACAAGCATTGAGCGCACTGCGCCATTTAGTTGTAGGTAAAATATCGCGAATTTTGATTATTTGCGATATTTTACCTACCGCTAGATAGCACAGCGAGCTCAACGCGTTATAAACTTTTTTCAAAAATTAAATTTTTTGAAAGCGTCTGAAAAAAAAACATCGTTTCGAAAAAAATTTTTTTTCCACAAATTTAAATAAAAATTGGTTATTTGCTCGTACTGCTTCACCCACTTCTAGGATGCCTCTAATTAAAAACACACCCTGTATATGGCTTAGTAGACAAAGCTCTAAAGTACACTTTGATTAAAGTCTCTTTTTGAAAACAACTAAATAAAAGGAGAATTACGTAGTGAAATTAAGTGTAAACTACCAAACAGCTATTTAGCTATTTTCTAAACCATTTAGAACATATTATGTCCCAATTTAATTTAACCCATATACCTAATCTCAACGTCAATAAGATAAAACACGTTTTAAATGAATTGAAAAATTATCAGAGCGTACATATTTTTCAAGTAAAATTTAGTTTTTTTTTTTTCCTTTGTAGATTTTTGGCTTAAATGTTTTGGTCAATCTCACGGGAAAAATCAATGAATTTTGAAATATGTTTATCTCTGTTATAGGATTCATAAACTTACCGACTTATAAATTGACACATGGCTGTATTATTTTAAAAAATGCATTCTATAAAACATAAGGCTATTTTGGCTTGTTATTATCAATATTTCTCACAAAATATAGGATTACTAAATAAAACTATGAATACACGAAATATTAGAGCTTCAGTTTAACATTTCCGTTTGGGGACTGAGCTAAATGTAAGCGTCGCTCAGGTGCGGGGACCGGCGTTTGGTCTCCCCACCACAGACATTTGTGCTGTGACATCACTCGCCCGGTGCTACTCGATAGTAATGGGTATATGTACATATGTACGCTAACGAAAGAAAGCGTGTTCTACGAACGCCGGTCCCCGCACCTCAGCCACCGCTTACATTTAGCTCAATCCCCAACAGTATAGTTAATTTGGAATTATATCTTTTATTTTGATTACTATGTGTTGTTTTGGCTCTGCCGCCTATATCGCCCCTATCAGAAAATTATATTTGATAGAAATAAAAACTAATGTATTCCATATCATTTTTAGTTTGAAAAATGACATTAGAAGCAATCTAAATAAAAATCATTTGTAATTCAGTTTAAATCAATTTGCCTTAGTTTTTATATTATATATTTTTCCAATATAATATTTCCAATATATATTATAAAGTTAGTTAAAAAATATTTATGTTTATTTAAAGCTTTATCTCATGCAATAGTTTTGGGGTTTCTCTACATGAAGGAATAGTTATAGAACACCAGAAAGATGTGATTTTTCTGGAAATGTATTTTGTGGACTTAGCTGTCTTTGTTTCTAGATGGTTTCTGATTTGTGATAATTTGAGGTCATAGCTTAAATAGCCCACGTAACCTAATTACTATATTAACAGGATTCTTTTTATATATTTAAGACAATAATAGGGTTTTTTAAATAGGTACATAATAGGAATATTTAATGTTTCCACAACTGTCGATCCAATCGTATTTACGTTTTGCTGTTTTTGCTTTTCAGTTGTTATCGAAGTCCATTGCCAATTTGAAATAACAGGGGAGGAAATGAGTTTTTAAAATGCAATAGATTTTTTGCGAAAAAATCAAATGAAAACGTATAGCTAGAAATGAATATTTTATGTAAATCACCCGTTATGTCTAACAAACGGCAGCATAATAATATACATAAATAAGTATTAAAACTATTATTGAGTAATTGTTGATTTGTTGCAAGTACCTTACGAATTGATCGACGAATTCTTGTTTGGTGAGATTAGTGAGGGATCTGAAAAAAACACAATAAATTAATTATTACTCACTTGTGTCAACCAACATTAATATTAACTAGTATGACTGAACGTTTTACAAAATCAAGTATGTGCCTATATATTTTTCTTAGAACCTTTGAGTAGATAGTACACGATACCTAGTCACAGTGGTGATTTCTACTTGCACTTCTCCGTAGATGGAGCTGGTCTCAGGAAGGCTTTAGGGGAGCAGAGGGTATTCCCGTACAGCGGCTAATTGCGTACACTCGATTTTATCGAAACCCACAACAGAAACCGATATCTATCCTTGTCTAGCATTACACATCACCTTTCCTAGTGCCGCGGATAGAAACACGTACCAGTCGGCCGCCGATCGTCTCCGAGAGAGCGCGTTTGACGTTTCGCGGCATCTGTTTAGAGAAATCAACGAGTGATTTTTAAGCTGTAAGTACATCAATCATAGTTACTTTGTAAAATAATCGTGATTTACGCCCTCTTTGGTATCTTAACATTAGACTTATTATGCCTTAGCATTCAAAGTTCCACTTTTTAAGACAATATATCCGAAAATATGTTGGATTCCGGGTTTCGGGTAAAGCCGTACATTTTTGTACGGTATTAGCCGCAAGATGTTTGGATAACTTTGAATGTTGCCTGATTCCATGTTGTTAACTAACTATACATAATAAAAAAAGAGTTTGTCATTTTAACACCTGCACAGTCAAGATGTATGCCTGAAATGCCATCTCCATCAGCACGGGTTACAGAAAAAAAAACTTTCAAAGGAAAGGGAACAGGAAAAAAATCCAACAAGCAACATTCAGAAATTTTAACATCTACGCCCATGAAGTATATGTTAGAGGCCGCAGCTTTGAGAAAAACACTGAAAAACATGAAACAAGAGAATACCAAGCTAAAAAAAGGCACAAAGAAACCAAAAGACACAAAAAATACCATAAAAAAAAACCATAAAAAATGACACAAAGGACGTAATAATAAAAACCATGCAGAAACACGCAATCAAAAGCCCAAATAAACCTAAATCTCATATAAGGAAGATTTTTAACTCTTCTACATCCGATTCCGATGACCATACTACAGCAGTGGTTCTTCATGACGACGACGATACTGATGGAGAGTACTACGATGAAGGACATCTGGG
The DNA here is from genome assembly GCA_944548615.1 of Micropterix aruncella. Taxonomy (NCBI): domain Eukaryota; kingdom Metazoa; phylum Arthropoda; class Insecta; order Lepidoptera; family Micropterigidae; genus Micropterix; species Micropterix aruncella. The sequence goes on from OX155955.1 coordinate 2,932,743, forward strand.
CGTAACTAATGAGTTATGCGCTATTTGTGGAGAATTTGGCAAGGATAATGAACTTTGGTATCGTTGCATAGCCTGTGCACGATGGGTGCATGCTCTTTGCAGCGACAAAGATGTCCCAGATAATTACATCTGTAGTTTCTGTAAACCATAAATTAGTGTACGTAATTTGCCTACTGCTGTACGGTATTGCCCGAACACTTCGGGTAATACCGTACTTTCCACTTTTTTTTAATTCGTAATAAAACCTATTATTTCAAAGTTTTTGTTTTTTTTGAAGCCACCATTTTAATGTCAATTAAACTGGCTGTAGAAATGTATCACATTGAATTCGTTCACTATAAAGTTGTGACATATATTTGAACTTAAGCTTAGGTGTACGTACATACCCTCCGCTCCCCTACCCACTAATATAAGGACATCACCGAATTGTTATTGCTTTAAACTCAGGCTCAGAGAACTCTTCAATACTCGGACGTAAATTTCTCTCTTACCCTCCTCGCCCTCTTCCCTGCATCATTATAGGTTTATTGCTTTTCTTAAATTTTAATTTATGATGTTTTATTTTCTGCTGGATATGCGATGCTTGAGACAGATTCTCGGTATCTCACTCAGCGACCGAATTCGAAACGAGACAATTAGAGAAAGATGCGATCTGCTAACAACCATCGAAGAAGAAGTACAAAAACGTCGACTACTATGGTTCGGCCATGTTTGCCGAATGAACGATAATCGCTTGCCACGTAAACTTCTTTGGCGAGACCGTCCGACAGAATGGAGAATTCAGCAATCGGCACCGAAGAAAACCTGGCTAAATAACATCAAAGACGATCTTAAGAATCAACGATTATCGGCTAGAGATGCTCGAGACGCGGCAAAAATCGTCAAGAATGGAAGCGAATCGTGAATGGAGTACGAGATCCAGCGGCACCGACAGCAGCTGCGAGGGCGACCCCCTCCCAAATCGCCGGCTACGAAATAAATAATAATAATAATAATGTTGGATACATTTGATACGAGCTGCTTTTAATAAGTTTTATCATAATTTTACCGTTAAACAAATTTTCCCATTAGGTTAAAGTTAGCTGTAAGATATTTCTTCAACGCAATATGGTCGCCGATTTATTACAACAAATAAAGTGTTTCATTATTATTGTTATTATTATTATATTATCGTATTAATAGATATAGGAAACAGGTAAAAAACTATGAAGCAAATTCAAATAGTAGGAGACGGCAATGTGACTCCAGCGCGTGCATACCAATTTTAAACCCCCTTCCCCCCCAAGGGTCAATGGTGCAGCATAACAAAAACTGTAGAAATTTAGCTTTTTATTAAAATTGGAGATATTCTATAGATGCGGCACGTGAAATCACCTCCTTTAAAATCCGTCTGCATCATACTGTCAAACCCGCTTCGAAGTACCAGGAGATCACGTTACATTCCCTTCTCCCTTCTCGCTAGCTCTCCTGTAACGCGGATTTGAGTGAGATTGGATTTCACCGTGTCTAGCTGCATAATTTCGTCTCTCTCGTATGATTCAAATTGCGGCACTCTCACCCGTGATGACCTCCTCTCACAATATGAACTCCTAATGTCACAATGTCCTTCATGGTAAAAACAATAAAAAAAACCGGCTCTGTCACCCCAAGACCTCCCCGGCAAGTAGCCAGAACTTATTTCGCCTAAATATAAATCGATGAGCAGTGAGCGAAAATTCCTGTTAATATGAGACGCAACGCAATGAAAACTTGAATCTCGAACGCGCGTCATATCATTCAATTTAGAAATCAATTGGCAACAACAGATCGCCGTGAGCCTTCGAATTCGAATTTCGAACGAGCTACACATCTCATGCGTCAGCGCTTTTAAGGGCTTTTTTATTTAATTATATAATATGAGGGATTTTAAATATTATTAGTGTAGCTGGTATAAGTGATATTCCAACCAAAATTTCACAATGTGATTTCTGCGCAACAAGACACCTGGGTACCAAGGATTTCAAGCCTTTTAAGGCCTCGCCAAACAGAACGCGTATTTAGCGCGCGTCAGAGCGCTACAGCGTAAATCCTAACGCCGCGCTATAGCGCCGAGTTGTATTGCATTGTGATAGGGCGTTTACACTCTCGCGCGAGGCGCGAGGCGAGACGCAAAACCGTATCAGTAAACAAATGGAACAGAGGCAACGCTTCTAACGAGCGTACAAAATGTTTACCTACTTGCTAGAAGCTTTGCCTCTGTTCCGTTTGTTTACTACATGGTTTTGCGTCTCGCCTCGCGCCTCGCGCGAGAGTGTAAACGCCCCATGACGGTATTATACTGTCAAACAGAGAGCGGGCGCTGGCAGTACGCGGCGCTCTGACGTCGCGCTAGAACGCTTTGACGCCGGGCGTTGTATTTGTTTAGAAATTGCATTGAAAGCGTCCGATGTACGAGTGAAAATACAGGCATTATAACTGAAAAACTGATAGAATATATTCGGAGACACCTCTGCCTATATAATACGAATGACAATTCATATAAAAATATGGCGATAAAATCAAAATTGTGGGAAGAAATTGGAAAAGAAATTAATATGACTGGTAAGTAATTTATCAATCTGTTTATTGATTATTAAAATAAGTTACAAATTTTTCACGAATTTCATGTAATTCTTCGAATAAATCTTGCGACATTCGAAAGTATATAAATAACTATCTTCATGTGATGAAAGCTCCCTACACAAACGGCGATATATATTCTCCTAATTCCTTTCTCCTTTTATTAATGTCGAGTACCCATACTCTTTTTATCTTCGATCGTGATAAAGCGAACAAATGTAATAATTTTTCCACATCTGAATCACTTGAATCACTTGACATCTCAACAACAAAGAAACTTTCCAAAGACTGTTATCGATCTGCGGTACGCTTTGTGTGCGTTAATATCTAGTCGATTTCAGTGTGACATCCAAAGTATGCGACGTTAAAAAGCGACGCTAGTTACGCTTAACGCGGCGCTAGGTACGCGTTCTATTTGGCGAGGCCTTAAGTCCAAAATTTTGAGATTAAATTACGACTAGCGCGCCCTCTGGTGGACCGATTTCAACCACAATCTTTTCAACTCTCGCCATGACCAAATGATGCCTGAATGCACATCTTGCGGTGTCAACTACTACGGGCGAGCCCGTCACCACAGGACGTTTTAACGATTAGTCGTTCTATCGCCCTGCAGTGAACGTAGAGACTTTGGACAGTACATTCTACGTCCAGCTACGTCACAACCCGTGAGAGTCCAACGCCTTACCGCGAGTAAGCCAGGAGTAAACCCGGCGGGCTCGAGAAACTCGCGCCCTCACTACCAATTGTGACCAGATTTCTCCGGTCTCTCGATTGGTTCCGAGTTCGAGGTCGCTTGCGCGGTCCTCTCCCTTATGAAGCGGTGAAACGGAGTGCACCGAATCTTCGCGGACCAAGGCGGCCTTTGCCCGCCTCTTACCCGGGATCGGATGGCCAATGGTCAATTCCAGAGCAGTCGCCATAAGGTACGCAACCACCCCCGCTCTATAGGAAACAATACAGTTCCCAGACTCCCCCGACTGTTAGTCGGAGAGCACAACCGATTGGCTTGCGCCGCACGGTGTGCAGACCGTCCAGGGGCGCCAGAGGTTTGATTCCCAGGAGAGACCGGTTGACCCAGTGTCCTACCCAGGACTCGCACCCCATGCGAGGAGGCCGTCGGATGGGTGTTGACCCGTGAGTGTGACCGACCCTGGACACATGGGTCGTCATCGTGGCCAACTCATCATGGGCCCGTTAGCCCCCCAGTGCCTGAATGCACAATCGGATGACGCGTTTGGACGCTATCGTGGAGGAATATACACAGACACACACACACACAGACACACAAACACACATACAACTGGAGCTGTCAACTACAACGGGAAGTTTTAACGATATTTGCTCGTTCTGTCTCCCGTGAGGTGAGCGTAGAAGACTTGGGACGAAAACAATCCAATGTCTAATTACGCTACTCGCCCGTAAGAAGCCAACGCCTTACGGCAAGGAACCGGGTATGCAAACAGCGGGCCGACACTTGCGCCCTTACTTTCAGTTACAGCCAGTTTTCTCCGGCCTCCCGACTGGTTACGGGTTCGAGTTCGTAACCAGTCGGGAGACCGGAGTAATCTGGTTGCAACGGGTAGTAAGGGCGTGAGTGTCGGCCCGCTGGGTAACATACTATATCTTGCGGTTAGGGCGTTGGCCTCTTACGGGCATGTGGCGGAGCTTGACGGTGGACTGTTTGTCCTAAGTCTTCTGCGTTCACCTCACGGGAGACAGAACGATCAAATTTAGTTAAAACTTCCTGAGGTGACGGGTTCGCCCGTTGTAAAATCAGGTCATGCTTTCCATAAAAAATGCATTGTCATCGGAACTGGACCAACATGTAAATTTTCAACTTCATAAGATTTCACTTAATTCCTAATGGATCCCATCATCAGAACAGGATTTTTATAAAAATGGAACCAACCTGGAAGTATATCCTTTAAGGAAAAAGGAGTTGTTCTGAGGTAACAAACATTAAAATAATAATAATAATAATACAACCGAATTGGTATCCCCCTCCTCTTTTTGAAGTTGGTTAAAAATCATCTGACTGGCTTGGCTTGGTCATGGTGGTCAGACTGTTTTACTACGCTGATGTGGCGTACCTATACGCGAATGAGGAGCTACTCAATTAACTGGAAAGGATTCAAAACGCGTGTATTCGATTTGTTTATTCCCTGAAGTTTGATCACATATCGATTCATATGCAAATGGACTGGCTGCCCATTACACAATGTCGGGATTTTCGCATACTCACTCACTCTTTCGCGTACTTCATCCAAACATACCTTTTTATTTGTACACTCTCTTCTCTTCGCTTTCGTCCCATTGCCTTCCATTACGCTCTCGGGAAAATCTATTATTGGCATCCAGCATTCATCAACTTTCATATCCAAGTCATTTGCAGCACAGGCGGCCTTTATATGGAACTCCTTTGCCCTTTAGACAACTTGAAAACCTGATCGGGTTTATACAATCTATTGCTTTTACTATTTACTTTAAATCTATTATTACTTTTATTTTTTTATTTTTATTTTATTATTTTTAAGGAAACATACAGCTGTTACAATACATTTGTTACAGAATTATTAGGTTAAAAAAATAAAGCTAATTACATGTTTCCACTTAAACATTCATAATTTAAACACAACAATATATTTTTTTTGAAGAATTAACTAACACTCATAGGGACTGGTGGGAACTGGGAAGAAAGGAGTCATAATAAGTAAATATGGAGTCATAATAAGAAAGGAGTCATAATAAGTTACTATTAACTTAACGTATAAAAAACCCCCCATTCTCCGCCACGTCTTCTAGCTTGTACCTATACTATACGAGGAATAGAAACCTCATAATTTGTCCCTCAGTGAGGACAGAAATGTGTAAAAAGGGACCTGAGTTCTGTTGTGTTAAATATTTTAACGCTATTCCACAAAACATCAAATCAATGCAACAACCAGGATTGAAACAGACATTATAGCACTGGCTCAAAAATAAATGCTATTACAGCGTGAATGACTTTTTAAACGATAATGTCAAATAAATAATATAACATATTTTTATTGTAATTCTCTAACATTTTAAACTTTAAACATTTATATTTAATTCTAGCTCTAAATCTGAAAGAAACCGTAGATAGCCTAAAAAATCCGGATTGACATTTTAATTTAAAAACAAACTGATAAGTATTTGATTTATATATAGTAATGGAAATTTAGTAAATTTGTAGATAATACTTCTAATTATTATTTTGTTAATACCTATGTCTAAAACGTAATATTTTCGGATTTGCTTTCCTTCAACTGCGAAGTGAACATATTTAATTATAGAAAAATACATATTCTACGCCTGATTGGTAAACTGTATAGCACATATAATAGTACCTATCCATTTTATACGACCTACTTACAGTTCACAATAAAGAATTATTATTATTATAATATTTAATTTTTGTCCTAAACTTATAATATTTTTTCTGAAAATCAAAATGGATTTAGAAAGAACAAGTCAACAACACTAGCTGTCTTTCAATATACTAATGAAATTCTAAATTTCCTTAATAATAAACATATCACCCTGGGGTTATTGCTAGATTTATCTAAGGCATATGATTGTGTACTACACGAAAACCTCTTAGAGAAATACTACAACGTCGGAATCCGAGGCAAATATTACGATTGGTTAAAATTTTACCTTACTGAACTTACAGTGCGTTGAAATTACATTCTTTAACAGCAATAAAAAGTGGGTAGAACCTATACGATCAAAATGGCCTCGATCACAGCATGGCATTACGCAGGGAAGCGTCCTCAGTTGCCTGCTGTTTATAATATATGTAAATGGCGACACATCAGAAAATAATTCTATTCGCCGACGACACTTCTATCTTAATTGGGGGCCAGACTAAAGCTGATGTGGAAAGCAGTGCAAATACAAGCTTTATAGAAGTAAGTGAATGGTTAGGCTCAAATAAATTAAGTGTAAATGCGGAAAAAAAACAAAATGTATGCAGTGTCATTCCTATCAAGCACAAAAATATGAATTCGAAATTAAACATAACGCTCAGGTTATTGATAAGGTGCAAACATTCAAATTGCTAGGGATAACAATCGACTGTAATTTGAACTGGAAAGTCCATGTCGAAGATGTAAAAATAAAAATTTCGAAATTTTGCTACGCGCTTAGGATTTTAAAACGAACTACGGATAAAAGACAGCTTTTATGGCATATTATGCATATATTTACGCCTGTATAAAATATGAAATTACGCTTTGGGGTAATTCGGTAAACGCAGAGGAAATATTCATCGTACAAAAACGATGCTTACGAATTATTCGTGGAATTCCAAAGATTGAAACCTGCAAACCATTGTTTAAAAAGGAGTTTGTGCTAACGTTTGTATCCATATACATCTTGGAAACCTGCAAATTTGTAAGAAACCATGATCAGTATTTCAAAATAAACAATGTTGAACACGGCTATAACACGAGAAATAAACATGAGCTACAAGCACCCAAGCCAAATTTAACTCTATTTAAAAAAGGATTGTTATATAATTCAATAAAAATCTATAACCACCTACCTGCAATTATTAAAGAATTAAAAGGAAAAGGGTTTACCGCAGCGTTGGAAAAATGGCTTATCGAAAAAAGCTTTTACACGTTAAACGAATATTTCTCCTAATATTAAATTGTGGGTATGCATTTTTTTACAATAATTTAATTAGGAAGATCATACATTTTAAATTATATACATTTCACATTTATAGGCGGAATTTTGATTATTCCTTGATTTTTGTTTTTTTATATTATTGGCGAATTATTTTTATTGATTGTTTTCTACTGTTATTGCTACTTATCCGGTCAGTTTCGATTATTTCATGTTACATCTTTTTTTCAAATGTTATTTCAGGCCATTCAATGAACATTACGAATTATTATTTGATTTGATTTAGGTGTTATAGGCAAGCCAGTGAAATAATGTCATTTATTATTAAGAAAATACAAAATTAGCGAATAAGTAAATTTGTCAATCTGTTATAATAACAGGTAATTGTATGAGACATAATGTTACGCATTATCACCATAAATGTAAAACCACAATTTCGGACAATAAATACATTTGTTCTATTTCTATATCACATCCCTTCCTTCGATATTAAGTTCACATATGTTATAAATGTGTTTTTTTTTACATATTGAAATTTTTATTATGTAATTGTACTAATTTATTATAACCACTACAAAAAAAACGCTTGTGTCACCTCAAGACTTTCCCTGCAAGCAAGCAGCCCCCCCCCTAACTCGCGCCAACCCCTCCCAACCACCCTTCCCCATCCCCCGCAACCCTCCCCCCCTCTCCAAAACCCCTACCTCCTTCAAACCCCCCCTTCCCCAAACACATACCCCCGCAAACTCCCCATCCCTATCAAACCCCACCCTGCCAACTCTCCCCCACACAAAAGTTCAGTTAAGTTAAGATCAGTAGTATGTTAATGTACTATATTTGTAGTATTTCCGCGGTATTACAATGGCTATTATTCAATATGATGTAGTATGTTCTTAAATACGGCGTTTTTTATGTCGTTTGTATAAGAGATATTCCAACCAAACGATGCCCAACGACGCATCTGTATACCGAATTTCAAGTCTCTTAAGTTCAATATTTCGAGATTGAAATATGACTCGCACGCCCCCGGTGGACCGATTTCAACCACAATCTATTCAACTCTTGCCATGACCAAATCATACCTGCATGCCGAATTTCAGCTCAATAGGATGACGCATTTGGGCGCTATCGTGGAGGAACACACACACACACACCCTCACACACACCCACACACCCTCACAGACAGACTTCAGTCTGGAAAAAGTCTTAATCTTATATCCTCCTTCCTTCTCGAAAAAATTGTAGCGCGTTCACGATACTTTCCCTTTGCCGGAAAAGTGTTACACTTGTTATATTTTAATTTTCCAACATACTTACAACAATTCTGACAATAGTAATATAATAATCACTTAGCAATATACCCACCATGTTGTATTACTTCATTGCGTGTGTGCAATAAAGTGTTTTAAACAAACAAACTTACATACAGTGAGTGTAGCGATCACGGAAAAAAATACAAATGTGTACTATGGCAGCGTAATAAAATCAGATCTGAGTGCGATCCAATTCGAAAAAATACACTACTTACTGCAATAAAGTATACCAATACCAACACGTTAATACAAGCTAAATTATCTTGAACCAATAATACAAGGTCTTTGGATTATGGCTTTATGATGTTTAACAATGACATAATGGATCCCATTGCTTTTCTTCGGTGACCATATTGTTGCACTAAATTTGTTATGAAATTCATGAAAAAAAACATTTACACGATTTGGTTCCGACTTTAATCAGTGCCATATTTCGAAAACCTATTCCGTTTATGAACTTTTGACCGTTTTAATAGTTAATTTTGAAATTTTGGCGAATTAAAATCGATTTGAGGTATACATAAAATTATACGTAAAATGTAAGTATACGTAATCGAGGTATACGTTTATTAAAACGCTCTTGTTCGGTGTATTCTTACCTAATGAGCGCTCATATGTTTATTGGCCTAGCCTCATATGTGCGAAACATTATTTTAATAATAAATAGTAGCTAAAACACTTATCCAGTTTGCACACACAAAAACACGTATATTATCCACTAAAACACTTAAACACACAAAAACATCAAGAAAACAATCATAAAAATAAGATCAAAAATAATCCGTCAATCTTCAAACGCGTTTATCTAAAACCGACTTATTTTTTTAAATAAGTGCGGCAGCCATGTCATGGTGATACTTAGAACGGGCTATCATAATTGAATGAGTATACAAAGTTTGGAGTCTGTGCTGTTAACTGTTAAGGAGTTCCCTCGTCGAGAGCCAACCCAGTGTGTAGAATCAGGTCATGATTACCATAAAAATAAATGAATTGTCATCGGAATTGAATCAACATGTAAATTTTCAATTTCATATGATAATATTTGAGGAGTTCCCTCAATCAGAACAGGATGGTAAAAATGGGACCAATCTGTAAGTATATTATTTCGAATAAATTTTTTTTTTCCAAATCGGTTTATAAATGGCAGAGTTCCAAGGTAACAAACATTAAAAAAAAACAAAAACAAAAAAAAGAAGATACAACCGAATTGATAACCTCCTACTTTTTTTGAAGTCGGTTAAAAACTAGCTAAATGTCAGTTAGCCACTTTTCGCACGAAGCCGTGGATATATTCTATTTTTGCTAATAAATCACAGCGACAAGAATAAAAAAACTAATGTATGTCTTCAGAAACATACGAAATATTTTTGGCATACATTTTATGAGGATGACATACTATGCGCTAGCACAATCCATGCTAACATACGGACAACTAGGTTGGGGACGTATGGCCAATACAAATATGGATCCTCTGATAAAAGTCCAAGCCTTAATTAGGGTTATAGCCAGGAAGCCATACTGCTACTCCTCTGATCAACTTTACATTAACTTCATGGTTTTGGATGCATCATGCAAGATAACTATACATACAGAAGTTATTATGAAGGTCCCAACCCATATCAGAACCAATTCAAAACCATATTATTTAATGGCTTAGTCAAGAATCCAGTATATGACTTGGATAATGCTGAATTCATATTCCCTGAGCACCCTAATGTAAAATAATGTATAAGTACTGATAATTAACTATGCAAAAGAGCGTATTTTTAATTTTTATCGAAGACGGCTATATTGCTAGATTTGACAATTCATTTAAATTTTTATATTATTAGTATAGCATTATCTATTCTCATGACTATCAATTTTTTGCCTTGATAATTATGTCTACAGACATTGGGCTCTTTATTTGATCAGCAATTTCCATTATTAGAATATTTTCTATTTATAATGGTTTTCAAACCGATTATAAATTACTGAAATTAATTTATATTATCACAATTATCACGATAGTTAATATTCCTTAATTAATTACATTACTTAAAATCTCAGACACAATGACGCATCCAAGTGTAGGAAACCCAAGGAGCGGAACTAAATTGTATTGTATTGTATTAATACGCCACAAGAAGGAACTACAACGGGACAACGACAGGCCGACCAGTCATACACATACATCGGTCACATCGGTCATACACATGACACAAGCCAGAGAAACAGACATATAGAACCGAAAATGCGAACGAGTTTTAGACGCAGACATTATTATTTTTGTTATTTGTTGACTGGGGTTTTTCTAAGGTCTTTATGAGCCTTGTAACACTGCGACCTACTATAGTGTCTATTGTGTTCGCCACCTACTATAGTTCTGCGCTAAGCCTCGTGTCATTTAAGAACCGCAGCAGGCTTTTGGCGCCAGATTGTTTTACCTCCTCAGGTTGGAGGTAATGACCAGCCAAGTGGGTGTATCTTTTACGCATCAGCGGGCCACACTCGCACATGAGGTGCTGGGGAGTTTCCTCTGCTCCTTGGCAGAACCTGCACATTTTTCTGTCTCTGAGCTTGAGGTTGAACATGTGTTTGTTCGGGCCACAATGCCCCGTGAGCGCCCTCACGAGTATGCGTAGATTGTTCCTATTTAGCGATAGGGCCTCACGGGCCGTCTTACGGTCGTAAGCCCTAATTAGCGCTTTGGAATGATTCAACCCTGGCGTTTTGTTCCAGTGGTTGACGGATTGTTTTAAACACATTTGTTTGAGCATTAGGTTTGCAAGGCTTTTTGGTACGCCACAGCAAGGTTCAGGGCCGTATAACGTTCCCTTTGCTCCCGTCTTAGCAAGTTCGTCGGCTTTTTCATTTCCCTCGATTCCTGCATTACATTTACCTTGCGATGAAACTCGGTTTTAAGGAGGGAGCTTGGTTTAGAAAGCCAAAAAAACATGTTTTTTTAAAAGGTAAAGTTGTTATTCATGAATATTTTATATCATTTTTTTAACATTTGAAAGATAAAAACAAATATAATGGTAAAAAAAACTATTTTTGAGATGTTGAATTGAAAATGTTTCTACCGCTGCAGAAATGACTATATCTGATTGCGCCGGTAATAGCGAGCGTAATTTTGTTTAAAACAAAAAAAAAATAAAGTTACATATGTATTTTGTAGATTAACTAAAAAAACACCTCACAGTTATGAATTTTATAATTTTTAAAGGATTTAAAGAAATAAAATCGATTTTTGCATATTTTTTTTGTCTTACTACTTAGTTTTATTTTTTTGTCTAACAGAATTTCAAAACCTCCTTATACGAAAAAGATGTTCTATAGTATATAGATCAATGGAAAAAAATATATAAAAAAAAAGTTTATGGTTGAAAAAAAATATGGTAATAATTTATGGTAAAAAGTCAAAGTGATTTGTGTTACAGGGAAACAGGCGTTTAGTACTTTATAATGTTTATATGAGAGTATAAACATTATAAAGTACTATATTTGATTACAATAAAACAACTTTAGATACATTTACCAGCATCTTTTTAGAATTATATCAATAAAAACGTAAAAAACCGTCAAAATTACAGTAGACGATAACCGCGTTTTGTGTTGGAAAGTGGCATCGTGAAAGTGGCATATGGTCCGCAGACACCAGCATTGTTTTTCTATCTATTTTGAGCATTCGTTCTTTAGTTTAGTATGGCAGGGAAACCCCGTGATTGTTGGTAGTATTGCCGCCGGGTGATCGGGTTTTTCCACGTGGTCGGGTCGTATCACCTGTGGAAGATTTCAGACGTACCGCTTCCGTCTTTTGAATGGGTGGCAGGATAAAACGGGCCACAGAAAAAGTGGAATTACCTCTATATCTGTGTGTAGTAGTATTACTGCTCAATAGGATCAGCCGACTGATTCGATAGGGCGGAGAGGAGGAGCTGCAATGTATGTACGTAGCATTATTAGCTACTCACTATTCAGCAATCATCATTTTATCTATTTATTAATATTTATATTACAGAAAAACAATTATTTTGAGTTTAAAATCATCTAACAAAATGAAGGCTTTTGATTTTTTCCAAATATTCAACCTTGTTGCTGTAGTATTAGGTTTGGAAATTGTTTCTCATTAATTATTTTTCTTATAATCTCCATAGACCATCTTTTCCGCATAGGGAGGGTTCGATAAATATTTCTTTTCTTAATACAAGAGCGATCCATACTACTAATATCATACATACTAATATCTCTATCATTTATGTCCTAATTTATTAAATAAATATTTTCTTTGTAAAATATTTTATTCTTAAAATAATTATCCCATACCCACTAATATAATTACCCAATATTGCAGCAGCCATTTATATGAACCCAACAAATGAACACCGCACACAATATTACCCCAATACAGGTTCTTTCTAGTAAAGTTCTTTCTCTTTAGTATATTTCCAGGGTTTTAAAATCTGTCGCCTTGTAGGAGTAATACTTACAGGCAAATTAATGATGTCAAATATGGAATAAATAACTAACTAAATAAAAAAAACATAAATTGCTAACAAATCACGTAGTCTACTATTATACCCAGCCCACTGCATTGTAGCGGTCGACAATTATACTTAGAAATGACACATTATACGGAGAACCTGTCACCCCATGCTGGTATAACGATATATAATAGGCCCTCTATTATTCATTTTATTTATCCAGGATATAGACGCATGTTTTAGGAATTCTGTTTATCTTTTATTTGCTGATGACATGAAGATTCTTAAAGCAATAACTACTCCTGGTGATGTCTCCCTCCTTCAGGAGGACTTGTTACGCTTGAATAGCTATTGCACTGCCAACAAATTAGACCTCCATGTTGCCAAATGCTCTACCATTACTTTTAGTCGTAAAAATAACCCTTCTTCCTCTTTTTATTTTTCAATAACTCTGCTTTGAGTAGGGTAACTAAGATTAAGGATCTGGGTGTTACACTCGACTCTAAACTGCTATTTGATGCCCACATCGACAGTATTGTTGCGAAAGCGTTTAAAGCCCTAGGATTTATTACGATCCAGCGAACACTTCAGTAACATAAAAACCATAAAAAATCTCTATTGTGCTTACGTTCGCAGTCATCTTGAATATGCATCCCAGTTATGGAACCCTTGTTACGAGGTGTATACATCGAGAATAGAGGCCATCCAAAGAAAATTTCTGCACTACATAGAATATAAATGTCGTATACGTGATCCAGACTACTATTCTCGTTGTATCCGCCATCATTTGCTGCCATTGGCTTTGCGAAAAAACATAGCTGATATCTCACTTTTACTACGAATTTTAAATGGCTCGATTGATTGTCCTGAACTACTATCTAAAATCACTGCTTCTTGTACCTGGCTTTAAAACCAAATATAGGCGTAATTCTTATTTTATAAGGGTATGCGAAACTTTCAACACCCTGAATGCTGACATTGATATTGACCCCTTTTTCACGAATATAGATACTATAAGGAAGCAGGTTGTAGGGCGATTTTGTGATGACCAGGCTTAGCATTTTCTTCTTTTATTACAGTCTTGTTTATGTCAACATGTTTTCTACAGTACAATTCAGTATCTTCTTGTTTAATATTTTCTTTATGCTTAATATCAGTTCTAAATTCACGTTATTATTATTGTCATTATCAGTGGTAACTTGTAAATGGCTCTAAGCTTCCTATTTTTGTTCACTACAAAATTATTGGCTGTAAGTTATCCTTAAGAAAATAAAATAAATAATAAAATAATCGTTCTTTCAGCGGTGGGATGAACGTAAAGCTAACTAGCCCGCCAGAGCCATACGCGTGACACTGAGAAGCATACAGCGAGCCGCCTCGCCTTTAACTACCAGTTATGGTCGGATTTCTCCGTCCTCTCGACAGGTTATGGGTTCGAGGTCGCTTGCGCGGTCCTTTACATAATGAAAGCGGCGATTGAGTTCGAATCGTCGTGGACCGAGGCATCCTTTGCCCGACTCTTCGCGCGGGATCGAGTAGCCGACCGGTCGTTTCAAGAGCGAGTGCCACCCCCGCTCTATAAGAAACAAAGTCGTTTCCAGACTCCCCCAGCTATCATTCGGAATACACAGTCGATTGGCTGACGCAGAACGGTGCACAATGCGTCCAGGTGCGCCCGAAGAACGATTCACAGGGGAACCTGACCCACAGAGCACGGAGTCCTACCCGAATTCGAAACATCTGCATGGAGGCTACCGGATGGGTGTTGACCCGTGAGTTGGGCCGACCTATGATCGAATCCGGTCACAATGGCACAACTACACTAGGCCCGTTAGCACCCAGGTTTGCGACCAGGCAGGTGAGAATCGGAGTCATAGTCGCTTACGTCCGCGACGGATACAGCACCTGAAGAAGAAGGTGATACAATTTGTGACATCACCGTTTCGCGCGTCATTATTCAGGATCTCAAAAATAAAATAATGATACAGCTACAAATTGAATTCCGACCCATTTACCTCGTATTTTTTTAGGAGGGGTGAGGGCATTTTTCTCTCAAGGGTATTATATTTACAAGAGGAAACTGCCTTTTCCCTCCCTGGATACCTATATATACTTGTATATTCAAGGTAAAATACTGCCTAAATTAATGCGAGGCTTATATTCAAACAACTCAGGGGGGTTGATAAGACTCCGAACCATGCTACGTGCTTAGATCATTAAGAAAATATACCGTGTTTCATATTTTACGATATTAGTCGGGCCGTTGATTGATTGTTATTTATTTGATTTATTCATTTTCTTGCGAACATATAGAAGCCTACTATTCGGCGCACTAATTCGCAGTGGTGAAGGGAGACAGCAAGTTCGACCGCATGAAAGGAAAATATAAGTTGCCATGGCAACCGGATAACGATGAAAAAAGAAGGAACATCAAAGACGAAAATAAAATAAAACACACACATTTAGAACTTGCAACAACTTGTAACATCTTAGCATAAATAAAGTGACATTAAATTATATACTTAAAATAAAATAAACGCAGTATCTTTAAAAAACAGCGGATTTCTTTTAACGAAACCGAGCATCCACCACGGGAAACGACGAAGGAAAAATCCGTTAAAATTTAAAACAAACAACGGAAATTGGGAGTGGTAATCATTATCAAGGGTATACTCGCCACCCCAGGGAATCATAACGACATCACGCCATTCTGTCTTCCATGGAGTTAACGTAAATACCTGTGAACAACACAATCCACAGACAAACGAACCCAATAGCCCTAATAGTCCATCGCCTTACCGGGAGACACGGGAAGTGCCAACCAGCGGGCCTGGATTTTTCCATCCTCCAGTCTAGTCATGGATTCAAGGTCGCTTGCTCGGCCTCTACCTGACATTAGAGGTAATTCAGCGAGTACGAAATAGGTATACACACATAGTATACATATATGAAGAGTTCGAAAACGAACAGATCTAAAATGAGACATAGCAATAGACTATAATTTAAATACCTATATCCTATTCTTTATCCAACCCTCTCCTTTTCTACCCTAGTGGTAGTTCGATAGTAATTTAATTCAGTTCAATTTTGATACATATTATATAAGAAAATATTGTAAGACACGTAATTTAAAAAACCCTTAAACAGCCAGCAAAACATTGTAATATGATAATTAGTTATAATTAATAGAGTTGTGTATGTTTCCCGAAGATACAGAGCTCGAATAAGTATAAATCAGTATTAATAAATAATTCAAGTTCTAGTTTAGTGCGATTCGAGGCGCCATTTGTCGTCGAGCTCACACGGGTTCGAGTGGCTAATGGATCGTTTCTTAGGATAAATGACGCCAGGTCAACAACTACCCCCGGTTCTTTTGGAAACCATTGAGCAAATATTACTTCTATAAATTGATTCTCTTTTTCATCTAGCAATCGTGCCTTGTAAGCTTAGTTAGATGGTTGACGTACCTCGATTTGAATAGGATTGGAATATATCAATGTATCGCTTTATTTTAAACTAGCTGACCCGTGCCCACTTCATTGGGCGGTAAAACTTTTTACCTGTGATGAAATTATGAGTGTGCTTCGGTTAGTACTGAGTGCTATGATATATTTCCTGACTGCCAAAAGAAGGGCTATATTTTTACTGCATATGTATGTATGTAGTTGCATGCCAATTTGACTATAATACCGTTATTTGTGAGTGTCTTCTTGTGAGTGTCTTATTTGTGAGCGTATTATCTCTTTAACCATGTATGCAGTAAAAGGGAAAAGTCTTTTGTTTTAAACACATGAGACGATAAATTTACTTATTTTAAGTGGGAGACCATGACTTCCTAATCCGGTAAAAGCCTCGTTGAGGTAGGAGGGAGATGTAGGATTGTGTAGGACATTATATAAAAGTGAAAGGATATGCAAATTTCTCCGGTCCCGTATACGAAGCCATTGCAATTTTGATCGGTACTCGGAAACATGGTCATACTTCCTCAGATTGAATATGTACCTTATGCAAACGTTCTGTAGGCGCTCAAGTTTATCCAGTCTGTTTTCGGTGAGATCCAAATATGCGACATCGGCATAGTCTAGTAACGTATTATTATTTTAAAAATGTATTATTGTTTTAAAAATTAAATTCTGGATTCTGTATTCTGAGATACTGTCCAGCGACACGTGCAGTGCCTGGTCGTACAACTTATAAAGTTTGGGGCAATTTACATATAACCACTTCATAGTAGGGTTGGTTGTAAGAGATTATCATATGACATTATTATAGATACGAAATATTCGCAAATAAAAATCAGATTTTTCGCATAAAAATAAATAAATCGATATACTACATACACTACATCTTTTATATAATATAAAACAGCATTATATACACTTAAAACGTTTATTTAACGGTAATTAAAAGCTGGCATTGTAATTTCAACATTTAACTGTTTTAGAGTCGTTCTTCTGTTCGTAGCCATTACAGCAGCAGCCATCAAGGCCCCATCCGCAGCAGGTGGAGGGGATGGAGGTCGAGGCGACCGCCCAGTCCACCAGCTCCCAAACGACCACAGCAACCACAGCGTAAGCATGCACGCAAACGGCACGAAGGAGCAGAACACCATGCTGCTGAATACGTACCTTCAGTCAGACCTACCTCGTGCCACGAGACTAGCAGAAATGTTGAAGTCTGCCTCAAGGTGAATAGCCCTGAGACGCCATACTCGCGAAAGCCGGGCCAGTGGGCCCGATTCAAGAGAAGCCCCACGAAAAGGCAAAATGCCTAGTGGTAGACGTCACAGGCCGTTATAAATGGCCTGTCGACCGATTTCGTTGATTCGTTGGGGAGATGATACATTTTGAGAGCGGGAGATGAGTGACAAAGAGTGTGGGTGTGTGTTTGAGAGAGAGAGAGAGAGAGAGAGAGCGAGAAAGAGAGAGAGAGAGAGAGCCGACGATGAATCATTTCGCAAAAAAAAAACACAAATTGCTATATTTCGCAAATATAAGAAATTTTCGCATAAATTCGCGTCTATTTCGTAAATACGAAAATTTTGTACCTCTAATGGTAATAAATCTGCCCATTGTTAAATGTCACAATAAAGAGTAGAAATAAGTATACAAATAAGCAACAGATAGCGTTTTATTTTATATCCATACCATCATATCCATCAATGGATTTTGCCTACTAAAGAATGGAGTATTTTGATTTTTATGGTACTTGCTAATGATTTTGCTAAGGAAATCTACTGCGATGTATATATATCCTTCTAGCCGTGTTCGGCCATAGCGACTGCATTGTAGATTCTAGTGACTTCTTTAGTCCATTGTGTCTCTCTAGTGAATCCATTGTTCGGAAGCAGTCAAGTGCGCAGGCTATTAGTGCACAGGTGGGCGCGCGACCACGGGTGCACTCTCTCTTCCTCCCTCTTCTGAACCCGATGGAACGGAGACCGTTACGACCAGAGAAAAGTTTGGATGCAGATAAAATAAAATGAATTAATTAATCGCCAATACAGCAATGGCTGTCATTGTTAAATTTGTACTCAATATTGCAGAGCTATTTTTTTCTGATTTAGTTCGTTTTTCCACACTGTCATTTATAAAATTGGTAGTTATGGTTTGTGGCGATGTTTAAGGTTTTTCTGGAGCTATTATAGAGATGACCGGTGACTTATTGGTAGTTGTTGTAGTAGGCGGTGATGTAGAAGATGCATTATTGGATTTATCCTGGTTTTCTGATGATCTCGTGTTGTTGCTCATAGGGCTGTGTTGAATACAGCATACAGTCTCTTGTTCCGACATTATACAAAATTATGATAGTTTCCCTTTTGGCAAATCCCCGTCAGTTTTTGGACAATTTTCCGGCGGTAGACATACTCCTAAAACGCCATTTATTTCAAATGACTCTTCGCGGCAGTGTATATGCCAGGTCCCTTGGCACTTCCGCAAGGGCTCTTTCCAATACTGGTAACGGCGATTATGTTGAAGAGGCATTGGTTGTCAGCTATCGTCACTTGCAGAGGTCCACCACTATAGCCTCCACAAGAGTCTCGTCCTCCTTCTAAGCTTCCAGCGCACAATTGATCGTCCGTTATACCTTGCGGTAACCTCTTTCTGAGAGTCTTTGCATATAGTCTTCGACAGGTCGGCTGGTCAATCAAATCCACCACCACCTTCAGTAAATCGTCCGATGTATCTTCAGCAAAAGTCGATCTGCCCTCAGCCAGTAACGACAGCTCGCTTGTTTTCGATGGTCGACTTTGTCCATAGACACGCTGGTCGAATATTTAAAGTGAACAGCTCAGACCGATAAGAT
>OX155955.1:2952278-3032278 GCA_944548615.1 Micropterix aruncella
AAAATAAGGAGATTCCTCCAGTTTTCCACCTAATAAAGCCGCAAATTTGCTTGTCTACCTGTCAGCACCAGCACCGTTTCCACGTTTGGGTTTACGGTTTTTTTTTGAAAACCACATTTTTTTCCGCATGGATTATTGAACGTAAATAAATGCCTTGTTCGTAGGCTCGGGCCAGAAAACATATTTTTTTGATGCATCCATCCTATTTTCGGTCGAAATCTGAAATATTACTTATAATTAGGTTATTATATTACTTATAAAAAGGTGTTTTTTTTTGTGAACGGTTTTTTTCATTAATTATATAGAATTCTGCACTGATTGTATTTGTTTTATTTGCGGAAAACCTACCTCTAGGCTAGAATATTAGAACAAAGTTTAAATACCCCCCCCCCCGGAGTATGGATTAATTTTTTTTTGTCTTGTAACTTTTTCGGTCGGTTTCTTTTATTTTCCTTAATTTTAGTTTTCCACCTTTTTCTTTAAAAACGGAGGTGGCGCCTTGTCTAAAGTAGTCTTTCAATATTCCCGTTACAGTATCCGTAAAAGAAACTATGACCACATCAACTAATAATTGTAGTGACACGTTTGAAAGAGTAGTTGTTAACAAAGTAAAGCAATGCGAATTACTCGCACACCTTATCAGCCACATAAATATCGACCGTCTGTCTACGTTTGGCTGTTCGGGTTTATTCGGCTCTACTTGTTTAGCCCCATCCGCTTCTATCTGTGGGGAGGTTTTTTTTGTTGCGACAGGAATTCCTCTGGTAGAAACATCACACACACACCGCGCGTGCTTTCGAAAATCAACATAGAATGCGTTCGAAAATTAAATGAGCAATCGATAGTACGAAGCGCTCTGGATGCTAAGCACTCAGTGGCACAGCGGTTAAGTCGCCTGATCTTAGATTATAAGTTTCCGGGTTTGATTCCCGGCTGGGCTACCATTGTCCGTTGGAATAAAATTAGCTGAATTGCATGTTCAATTCTATCGTATTGCATGTTCAACAAGACGCCCAACTACTTACACACATGCTACACACACATACAAATAAACACTTCATATTAGGGTTGGTTGTAAGATATTGTCGTATAATTGTCGTATAAACCCGCCCATTGTGAAATCGCATAATAAAGAGTTGAAAGAAACAAACAAACGAACGCTTTAGTGAAACATTTTTTTTGAAACACCTGAATTTGTCGTCCCATTTAATTGCCGTCCAGGACAGGTACCCAGTGGCCCCTCCCCCCTCTAGGTCCGGGGCTGGTGATGAAGTAAGGTGTTTGTGTCTTTTTCGGTGATTTCAGTTTGCCCCACGTATAACAACAATTCATGTATATTTAATAGAAGTATTAGAGTTAACTTACCCTATTTGCAGGTCTCTCGTCAATTCCAGTACGTCCAAATCGGACATATTCCATGCAGAGAGATCAAACCGGTCCATCTTGCCACTGTTTCACTTCCCGTTTGATATCATCTGATCAATTTCCAGAATAACTGACGTCAATTCCTCCTAATATGGCGCCTGCAATAAAGCTGATTGTTCCCGACGTAGAGCGGATATTACGATCCAAACCGTTTGCATACTTCACTCCGATTGCGGACTGCACCAACGATTCTGCAACTGAATTGGCATCCATTCACTTCCTTAATAGACTTTATGTGGACGAGCAAACATAATAACAATTATCATTAAACAAATATAAACGCAAATAGAATCGAGGACGATGCACGTAATGAGGTAGATAGTATTTAATAAGGCAAACAATGCATGCCATGAATACAATATAATAATCTAAGAAATGTTGTTCACATACAACGATGTGACAACTTGGCAACCTGATCGGGTTTAAAATTCGATCGGTGGAAATCTATCAAGAGACAACTAGAGAGGTCAACTACAACGGGCGAGCCCGTCACCTCAGGAAGTTTTGACGATTAGTCGTTCTATCTCCCTGGAGTGAGCGCAGAAGACTTGGACAAAACAGTCAACCGTCAAGCTCCGCCACAAACCCGTAAGAGGCCAACCCTTAATCGCGAGATAGCCAGGAGTGTTACCCAGCGGGCTTACACTCACGCCCTTATTTCCAATTGCGACAAGTTTACTCCAGTCTCTCGATTGGTTACGAGTTAGAGATCGCTTGCGCTGTCCTCTCCCTTATGAAGCGGTAAACGAATTCGGTGTATACCTACCGAATCTATCGTGGACCACAGCGTCCTTTGCCAATTAAAAGTTTTCACAATTAAACTAAATCTTTTGTTACAGCGCAATGAGGAATGAAAAAAAATGCAGGTTTAAGTAAGGGGAAAGGGATAGGGAAGCCACATTATGAGTTATGTAGATGTATTTAAGATATATGATGATATATAACATATAAACATATAGGTATACATACATACACGTGAACAAATAATAAATTTATATAAATAATACGATAAGGTAATAATAAAATGTAAAAGTATAGTTATTATATATATATATATATATATATATATATATATATATATATATATATATATATATATATATATATATATATATATATATATATATATATATATATATATATATATATATATAATATACATCACAATGTATTTATAATGTTATTATATATATATATATATATATATATATATATATATATATATATATATATATATATATATATATATATATATATATATATATATATATATATATATATATATATATATATATATATATATATATATATATATATATATATATATATATATATATATATATATATATATATATATATATATATATATGAACTTTTATAGAAAATATTATACTGGCTAGAAAGCATTGTTATAGTGTAATAACGATTACCACAGCCTACGTACCCAAAGGACGAAGAAATTCCAATCAAACCAGAAAGCTTTTTATCGTATTTCTAATTTTTTCAAAGCAAGTATTTGAAGATAAATTAAAAATATTCAAACATTGAAAGTTTAAGTTATATGATCGAAGTGCTCTATAAAAATACATACTTTGACCATAATTGGTATTGACTCTCGGTAGATAAAATAAATCGCGAGCCCTTGTCTTATTATTTGGGATTCGGTAGGAGATTCTGCCAACAGAATAGGGACTGTCTATGGAGGCGCCTATCCTCGAGTGAGTCCATGTTATGTCGGTTAAGTCTCTCTGAGTAACTTTCGGAGGTTTGAAACGATTTGAAATCAAGATGTCTCATGAAGTACTTCTGGAGTCTCTCAACTCTATTTCTATAGACTGTTTACTGAGGCGACCAAATGATAGATCCGTATTCGAGAATGCTGCGTACATAGGAGAAGTATAAAATCTTAAGAGGGTTCTTACATCGCTAAACGGTTTACACACTCGCTGGATGAATCCTAACATTTTATGAGCTTTTCCATCTTTCATTTACTTTTTGGAACAAATTGATCCGTCAGGTATTTTTTTCTATCACTGGCGCAAAAGTGAAAAATATGGTTTTGAGAAAAACGCGTTTGAAGTATTTTTTAAAGAAAAGTAGTAAGTTGTTTACACTTACAGAAATCTGAGACTATCAGTTATTCCAGAGGAATAGGTGATCATAAATAATGAAAAAATTTCAAGTTTAGGTTAAAATAAAACATAAAAACATGTTTTTTTAGCTGTCCTAAACCAGGCGATCTTTAAATTGACATATAATATGTTATCATTTTCTGTCTTATTTTTTATTATTATGTTTATTATGTAATTGCACTCATTTATTATGACCACTACTTTACAAAAATCGCACTTGTCATATGGTAATATGCCTAAATATAGGCATATTAACATAAAAACATGAAGACATGTTTTTTTAGCTGTATAAACCAGGCGATCCTTAAATTGACATATAGAATGTTATTATTTTCTGTCCAATTTTTATTATTATTATGTTTATTATGTAATTGCACTCATTTATTATGACCACTACTTGTCATATCGCACTTGTCATATGTTAATATGTCTACCTATAGGAATACATATTATAAGTAGAAAATATTTCACAAAAACTTTACTTATTAACCCCTCAAATGAATGGCGATTAGCTCGGGTTGCCTACGGCAAAATGTATATAAATTTATATTTACATTTACATTTACATTTACATAGAGCGGGGTTTACTATAGAGCTATAGCATTACTATAGAGCGGATTACTATAAAGCGGCGAACATTTACATTTATATTTATATTTATATAAATTTATATACATTTTGTATACATTTTGCCAAGGCATCCCTTAAGGGACGCCTCACATTTGAGGGGTTAAATTAGTTCGAACATATATGGGAGATATGTATAATAATAGAGTTATAGAAATAATATTCCAAAATAAAATATATATGTACATTGTACATATTTCATTTAATAACGCTGTCCATCGTGCACACAACAATCACTGTATCTTGTGTTACGTCCTTGTGGTCAGCGATGGGCATTGGAAACATTTTGAGAATCGGGAAACGTAGAAGGGTGGGGGGGAGGGCGGGCTCGACGAGCGCGAATTTCGAAAGTCCGTCGTACATACAACACTCACTGTATCCTGTCTCACGTCCTTGCGTTCGGCTTTTGGCGGTGGGAACATTATAAAGACGGTTCCACGTAAAAGAGATTTTGTAACCGTCGTCTCTATTGAAGTTCGGGGTTTTTCTAATTTCAATGGCTTTCCGGATCATGCGAGGAAAGCAAAATTGTTTTTTGGATAGCACAATGGGTTTTTAAAACTGCAGCCAGTGGTTAGTTGCGCCTAACCTATCCAATATATGTTCACATATCGCCGACTTTTCTCGCTGACCATTTTAACACATTTGATGTGTTTAATCAGTCGAGTGGCCATGGGCTGCTTCGTTTGTCCGACGTTGACTAACCTACAGATGCAGAACCTACCAGCGAAATAACGGATGACGACTGAAAGCACTTCCGTCTGCCCTGGCCCTGTGCTCTCCGACTAACAATCGGGGGAGTCTGGGAACTGTATTGTTTCCTATAGAGCGGGGGTGGTTGTCTACCTTACGGCGACTGCTCTTGAAATGACCATTGGCCATCCGATCCCGGTTCAGAGTCGGGCAAAGGACGCCTTGGTCCGCGATAGATTCGGTTCACACCGTTTCACCGCTTCGTAAGGGAGAGGACCGCGCAAGCGACCTCGAACTCGGAACCAATCGAGAGACCGGAGAAATCTGGTCGCAATTGGAAGCAAGGGCGCGATGGTGGGCCCGCCAGGTAACACTGGCTATCTCGCGGTAAGGCGTTGGCTTCTTGCGGGTTGTGACGTAGCTGGATGTTGGATTTGTTATGTCCAAAGTCTTCTACGTTCACTGCAGGGCGATAGAACGAGAAAATCGTTAAAACGTCCTGTGGTGACGGGCTCGCCCGTTGTAGTTGACACCGCAAGTTACCCTGGACAATGCAGGTTGCAACATCACCGAAACGTCGGGTGCTACAAACTTCACGCGGTAAATTTGTTTTTACACGACTGCCCAAAAAAAGAAGTGAAGGATTAATCTATATATATTTTCTGTTTTTTATTCCACCATAACTTCTAAACGCTTGAACCGGTTTTGAAGTGTGTAGTATTGTTACATTCATTGTATCATCCCGAGTGTCATAGAGTACCTAAAGTCCTGAACTGTCAAGTAAATAATTATCTAAATATTCTTTTTAATATATTGACTTGTTCGTATATTACGATTGCGTAAGAAAGTGCGTTGCAATGCGGGAGCGGGCTGGCCGATTCATTATTTTATCGTGTCATGACACGGCATCAAACTGTTTTTCCTTTAGTTCCGTGATCGTTTATTTTTAAAAATATTCAAAATAAAAGAACAGTAGGTACGCGTTGACCGCGACAGAAAAACCAATCGCTATATAATCCGGCGAAAAGATGGCGGGTGGCTTGTCCACCGGCGCGGCGTGGGTGAGCTGTCCAAAACGGCCAGAAGTTGTTGGGCTGATATTTACAGGCGCCTGTTAACACTTCAATTGGAGATAATCGTCTAAGGATGGCTTGCTCCAACGCCGGTTAAGAAAGATAATCACGGTTAACAGTAATAACCAATGTTAAAGCGCAAATTCATTTGCACCACATGCCGTTAAGCTAACGTTGGTTAATTTCCTTCATATAGCCACGATTCGCTGTTAGTGTCCATTAATGGGCCGTTAGCGGGAGCTGTCACTATTTAAGGCTGCGGCTATTGTGCGGCTTAAAAATGTATATGTAATATTAGACGTTTGTGACCTGCAAGTACGTTAGGCTTAGAGCATTATGAACTCCTCTCGTATATGTCAAACATCTTTCTGAAAATAAATTCTTTTAAAGGTTACGGACGCCCACATTGAAAACACTCGTCGCATAACTTGTACCCGCGAGAACAGAACTACAAAAAAATGGCTCAAGAGCGCAATTGAGAGAGTGCTAAATGCCTGCGTGAGATTTTGCTTTAGGATTCCTCCACGTTATCATGTGTCATCAGGTGTCACATGATAGGCTTCGATGTTAAGTATGAGTAAAAGAAAGCAGCTCCATCTTGCACTTATGTACTCAATGAACAGAGGCGATATCTTTAAAGACTCGCTTTTGACTTGGTGCCGTAACCGACAATTCAACACGAGCGCGTGAGCAACTTGCCGTCATTCTCAAACACAAAACCACAAAGTTTCAGTGCAGTTTCTCTTATTATTCTGCGATTGTATGAAATTGGTTGTGAATGGCATTTCGATCGATATCAAATGAAATATTTAAGGACAACTTCAAGAATGAGTTATTACAAAAAAAAAATTAAAAGCCAAATATTTTTGTTTTTTTTAGAATGATTACTTGATAATTTCATTATTATTATTGTTTATAAATTTGAATAGTGAGATAATTTCATGTTGATTGTTTTGATTGTATATTATTTGATTTATTTGATTCGATTATTTTATTTTAACTCATAAAATAGTGGTGTCCTGTACCAATAATAAGTGTGTCCTGTAAACCATGTTAAGAAATATCCTGACTATATCCCTATTTTTTGCGTCTATGGTTTTCTTACATAGTCTTTGTCTATTTTCAGTTAAAAAAAATATTTTCTGTTTTTTCTTGTTGTCTACTTCTTTTACTGACAGCTGCAAATAAATAATGTATTATTATTTAGTGTAATTTCTCACGTTAACCGACCTACCTTTGGGTTATTATTCAAAAATCATTGGGCTTTTTTCGTTTCCACTACTTCGACCCATTTATGACCATTTTTGTATTTATAATCGGGAACAATTTGACGTATCACGTACGCTTTGCTGTTTCGTTAAACGTACGGGATATTGCTTGTTGCGTTCGGGCGATAATATAGCGGAAGTATTACGAACATTCGTATAAAAAGGGCGGTTAATTTATAAGAACAAATACTTATCTATCTTATATTATTTTTAAAAGTAAAACAAATATTTAAAACTAATTATATGACTCTTTGAAGCCACCTTCCTTTTAGAGAAAAGACAATTACCTGCAATGAGTTACATTTGTTTTTTTCTCTCTGGACCTCGATAAAGCATTTCGTAAATATCCGAACCCAACTAGAAATTACTCGCAGACCGTGTTGATATAGACGCTACTTTTAAAGAATGGAATGTTGACATTATTTTTGATTTTATATTAAAATGTATGCATACGATTCATCTTCGGTCTACGTAAGTAGGTATGATCACGTGTCCAAATATAGAGCACGCTTATAGCGGTTGCCAGAACGCCAAAGAAGAAATGTTCGTATGCTTGCACTCCTATCGTTATAGGCTAGGTGGCAATACGCTCGCCTTTTTTATTTTATTTTATTAGGTGCAAATAAAGTTTTTTTAATTTTTTGATTTATTTATTTTAACTTTACGAGCGTCATTCCTTATTTTCATACCCTTTCTTCGTGTAAAATTTTACCAGTAACTTGTGCAAGTGAAGAGATAAAGCGGTCTCCGCAAATTTTAAATAACCGACTATGCAAACATTCTGATTTTAGTTTTGTAAATTAAAGATCCGACTTGACTGGTTTAACAATTTTCCCTCTAGTTCTATCCTACAACACTAGGGTTGGAACGATAATTTGGTAGAACAAAAGCCAATTTGTGGCACTTTCTTTGTACTTTGGGCGAAATACCCTTTTAGGTGATTTGAATAACAAAACTGAGTATTATTTTATATCAACGTAGTAACAATAATAACGATCCCTTAAACCTTGTTTATACATGTTTCATTTTCTGGCTTATTAATTAGGGAAAGAGCACATTAATTATTAAATTGCTATATTTTTCCCTGGTGAAAATTACATCACGATATTATTAGAAGAGTCGTTCAGAAAGCTTTTAGCAAAATAAAATAATATTTTCTTTGCCACCAGCTTAGCCACGCTTAGCGTCATTTTACGTTAGCCTTCAGCTTGAGCCCTCGACTAGACACTCTTTTTTTATTCTCGGCGAATCTTAATTCATTACAAGTAAATATATAAAAAACTATAAAAAACACGACTGCCGTTACAAAAAGTGAACTCTTGTTTTTTTTTTTTTACGTTTTTTTTTTAAAGAAATATTTGTGGTTTATTTATTTATTCATATACATATATGTATATTTCCGGAATGTGCTCAATCAAAAATTTCCTTTGACACTAAAACGATATATTTATTATTTTTATAAATGATGTATGTAATTCAATGCCCTTAAATTGTAATACATTACTATACGCAGATGATACCAGTTTTATATACCAAGGTACAACTAGTGATGAAGTACGTAAATATATAGTAAGTAAATATATAAAAAACTATAAAAAACACGACTGCCGTTACAAAAATAGAACTCTTGTATTTTTTTATTTTTTTTATTACGTTTTTTAGAAATATTTGTGGTTAATTTATTTATCCATATACATATATGTATATTTCCGGAATGTGCTCAATCAAAAATTTCCTTTGACACTAAAACGATATATTTATTATTTTTATAAATGATGTAGGTAATTGAATGCCCTTAAATTGTAATACATTACTATACGCAGATGATACTAGTTTTATATACCAAGGTACAACTAGTGATGAAGTACGAAATAATGTCAACAAATATCTCTCTGTAGCTATATAGTAACTGGTTTAAAATGAACCAATTATTATTAAATCCCACCAAAACCGTAGCCATGAATTTAGCCTTAAAAATTGTTAAAACAGCTAACAATATCAATATCAGCATGGACTCTAATAAAGTTCTGGTCGTTAACACCGCCAAATTTCTGGGTATTACAATAGACCAGAAATTAAACTGGAGTCCACATATCGAGAGGCTATCGATGGAACTGTGTTCTGCTATTTATATCATAAGAAAAATCAAATTCCTAGCCGGAGAACAATCCTCAATAAGCACATACTATGCGTGCTTTCATTCAAAGATGGCTTATGGTATCTTAGCCGAAGGGGTAATGCACCAGATAGCCATCATATATTTATACTGCAAAAGCAAGCTCTCAGGACGATATTTGGGTTAAAAATAGACGATCACTGTGCTCCGATCTTTAAAAAAAAGATTTAACTTTTAAATCTGAATTTATATATCACTGCTTAATTTATGCGAAAGCGAATTTGAAAAACGAGGAAAAGCATTCGAGTCTGGACGAACATTACACTCGCAATAAAAATAATGTAGTAATTCCCAAAGTGCGGCTTTATTTATACCAGAGATCATATTTATATATGGGGTTAAAATTTTTCAACTCGTTGCCAGCAGAAATTAAAATACTTCAAGAGGTTGCATTTAAGAAATGCATAAAATGAAACTTAACCATGCATGCTTTCTATAATTTTGATGAATTTGACAAGGCTGTCTTAATTTTTAAAAGATAATTTACCATTTATCAAATCTATTTGGTTACCATAGTGTTGATTTTATTGTAAAACTTATTGTTTATTACCTGATTATTTTAAAATTTTTGATTGACTATTTTAAAAAAACGATTGATGGATTATTTAAAAATATTGTTTATATATTTTTTTGTTATTTGAGTCTGTTGATTTGAGATAATTTACCATTTATCAAATTTATTTTGTTACTATAGTGTTGATTTTATTGTAAAACTTATTGTTTATTACCTGATTATTTAAAAAATTTTGATTGACGATTTTAAAAAAACTTATTGATAGATTATTTTAAAATATTGTTTATATTTTTTTGTTTTGTTATTTGAGTCTGTTGATTTGATTTTTATAATTGATCCGATGGTGCCTTGCCTTTACATATAAACAGTATATGTACACGTAATGAAGTTGTAATAACTTCTAGCAAATGTAAAATGACGTATTCCACAGTATGTACTTTTTGGAATGAATAAAATATGACTATGACTATAAAAGAAAATATTTAAAAAAATATATGACTGTGACTATGACTATACATTTTCTCTTACGTTCAGTGGCTTTCGAAATATACATATATGGTATCATATCTCAAACAAAACGATATTTAAATCATAGTTCTTATTATTTTATTATTTTTTATATAAAGATCCACTTTACATCAATTCAAGATCCACGATCAAGATCTAATTTATATATGATCCAAGATTGCAAAGTCAATTTTACATAATAATTAATTTTAATATGCTATAAAGGTTTCAATTCACATTAATTAGGTGCTTTAATATTCAAATAGTCTTATAGATAGCATCAAATTATTGTATTATTTCGGAGATGTAATCAGCCTATATAAAAATGCGATAGATATCAATAATAATTGAATGTTATTAGTGTTAGTATTGGTTAAATAATGGGTTTCTTATATTTAATCAGTCCTCTATAAAAAAACATTCATTATCAATGTTATTACAGATGTCCAGATAAATTGGAAACTAGTTTAATCATAATAGTTTCGCCGGACAATGCTATCAGCGCCACCTGCATGTCGCCGCCGGAAGGGTTGCCAAAACGTGCTGTCTGAATATATTGAGTAAAACGAAGGCAGTGCTATGGCTTAGTGTATAATTATTATATGTTATTCTCCAGGGCAGAAGCGCTTTAAAAAAATGCACATAAGTTTGGGAATCTCTGTCCGTATACCTACAAATATTTGTCATTAATATGCAAGCCTGAGATGACTATTTGTATGTAAATCTGTCACGTGATACACACGCGTTCGAAACTGGGTAATAAAATGCTTCAAACTTTTGCCCTCTCGTAAAGAATATTATTATTTTTTATAAATGCTTCTCGCCCCTGCCACCGGGCTTTGGGAGTAGGTAGGGAGGGCCTTTTGCCCTAATAGGCCAGCAGCCCCATTACGAAAACACATCTTTGATTTATAATACCTTGCAATGTTTGTTAGTTTGTTTAGGTCAAATCTTGTAATTTGAACTACTTCCTCTTATATTATGAAGTTGAAATTTTACAAGCTGGTTCAGTTCCGATGACAATGCATTTTTAGGCTCATAATGCACTGGCGTCCATGGCTCCGAAGCCATGGCTGCGGAGCCTGAACGTTACTAGAGAATGTATGGAGGTGCACGCTCTGGGCGGCCAGGCTCCACTGGCTCCAGGAGCCGGCAGCACACGCACACGATACAAGCGTCCAAAATGGAAGCCACTGGCTGCGCGCAGCCCGAATGTACTATATGTGGCTACCTATTTGTGCGCTTACACGCGGAGCCGGCTCCGCAGACAGTTGTACGTCGCTGACACTGAGCGGCGACTCTGGCTGCCTAAACTGGCACCCTCTTTTTTCTGGCTCCGCAGTTATGGCTCCGGAGCCATGGATGCCAGTGCGTTATGAGCCTTATGGTGCGAATCGGCTTCCGACGAGGTACTCTTCCACGGTCAACAGCACAGATACACAATTTTGTATACGCATTCAATTATGATAACCCGTTCTAAATTTTACCATGACAAGGCTGCTGCATGTGTTGGCTCTCGACGAGGGGACTCCTCAACGCTCAACAGCACAGAAACGAAATTTTATATACGCATGCAGGTATGATAACCCGTTGTAAGTGTCACCGCGATAGGGCTGCTTTTTTTTACGGCAGCAGCCTTATAATGGTGAAACTTAGAACGGGCTATCATCAAACTATCAAACTTAGGTCGTTCAAGGACAGAGAATGATCTTCTGCAAATAATCTTTTAAAAATAATATACCTGCATAAATGTGTATATATATGTATATGTGAATGCGTATCTATGAATACATTTATATATGTATGTATTTAAGTAAATGTATCTATATATGTGTATATATATCTATTAATATATTTATATATGTGTGTATTTAAGTTTATGTATCTATATATGTGTATATGTATGTGTACGAGTACATACGTCAGTTATGCTTCT
The DNA here is from genome assembly GCA_944548615.1 of Micropterix aruncella. NCBI lineage: Eukaryota > Metazoa > Arthropoda > Insecta > Lepidoptera > Micropterigidae > Micropterix > Micropterix aruncella. The sequence goes on from OX155955.1 coordinate 2,964,630, forward strand.
CCACCCAAGTCTGAAAATCGTATGCCCAGATACAGGCTATATTCGGCCTAGTTGGGCATGCGCTGAGCATGGTCATTTGAATGTGAGTTGTCGTTTACTTCGTACCATTACTTAGTATGACCATTTTATGAATTCTGCATGTTATGTTTAAAATAAATAAATAAAATAAAATAATTGCATGTGTATACAAAATTTCGTGTCTGTGCTGTCGAACGTTGAGGAGTTCCCTCGTCGGAAGCCAACCCTAGGTGCCGCAGTCCTGCCATAGTGGAACTTAGAACGGGCTATCATAATTGAATGCGTATACAAAATTTTGTGTCTGTGCTGTTGACCGTTGAGGAGTCCCCTCGTCGGAAGCCAACTCTGGGTGCAGCAGCCACGTCATGGTCAAACTTAGAACGGGCTATTATTATTGTCAAAAGTCAATAATAATATATTGCATAATATTTTTTCCGACGAATTCTATTAAAATCTGAAAGATGCCATGACATGGTAAAACTTAGAACGGGCTATCATAATGAATGCGTATACAAAATTTCGTATCTGTGCTGTTGACAGTTGAGGAGTCCTCTCGTCGGGAGCCAACCCTGGATGTAGAAGCAGGTCATTATTACCATAAAAAATGCATTGTCAACGTAACTGAACCAAGATGTAAATTTTTAACTTCATAGAGAGGAAAGGAGGTAATATTTAAGGAGTTCCCTCAATTCCCTCAATTCATTGGAACAGGATTTTGATAAAAGTTGCGACCAATCTGGAAGTATATCCTTTCAAATAAAAAAGGAATTTTCCAAATCGGTTCATTAATGGCGGAGTTCTGAGGTAACAAACATTAAAAATATTTAAAAAACAAGCGAATTGATAACCTCCTCCTTTTCGAAGTCGGTTATAAATTAAGTTATATGAAAGGATATTTATTAAATTTATTTTATTACTACATCTTATAAACTTAACTTATGTTAATCTTTGCACTCATTACCAACTGGAACAGTGTGTTCGCCACAAATGGCTTTCCTGCAAGAGTGTCATGAAATCTTGGTTATCCTTCGCTTGTGGTACGGGCAAACTGCACACATTTAAAGTTACCAAAGTTTAATGTTGCAATAGCTATGAAATTATTTAAAATCTATTGAGAATTACTTCATTTACACAAAATTTTAATAAAAAACCACTCCCTGACATAATAAATGTAATACACCTAGCTAGCATTGAATACTCGCCGAAAATATAAATACGCTTTATACGAAGGACTTTACATTAATGAGTATTTTTTGCTGAGAGAGTTTTTTGCCGACAATCTCACATAAAGGAGAGTCTCGTATTACATTCAAAGAAACATACGGTACCATAAATAGAGCTGCTATTGGCCGAACATCGGTATAAAAGTAATATAAATATCGTGTATTGAAATTAGGAAATTGAGTTACCTCCTTTCAATTTCTCTTAATTTCTCTCAATATCATCTCAATTTCTTCGCCTACGAACGCCTAAAAATAGATATTACTTTATTCCTTCAACCTTATTACTAAGGGCGACACGAACTTTATTACCAAGGGCGATCATCACTGGTGACTTTAATGTGAATATATTAAAACCTTCTTTATTAAATCTTTACTCGACTTCTTTGCTTCATACGAATTATTTGAGATGGCTGATTGTCTGACGAGAATATAGAAAAAAACCGGTTGTGTCAAACCAAGACTTTCCCGGCAAGTAGACAAGCATCCCCCACTCACGCGCGCGCGCCAACGGTTGGACCCCTGCGCGCCAATTCGTAATATATTTGTGGTATTTTCCGTTTTGTTTTAAACGATATTTTTCTCGATATGATATTTTCTTCGATAAAGGCAGATATGAATATTATTTGTGTATAAGCCAGATATAAATATTATTATTATATATGACAGATATAAATATTATGGCAGATATAAATATTATTTGTGTGTATGCGAAATATTTCAACCAAAATTTTCGAGATATTTCATAACGTGATATCGGTCCAACAAGGCATCTGAGTACCTACCGATTTTAAGCCGCTAAGTCCAATATTTCGAGTTTGAGGTATGAATAGCTCACCCTCTGGTGTACCGATTTCAACCACAATCTTTCCATTTCTTGCCATGACCGAATAATGCCTGCATGCCAAATTTTAGCTTAATCGGATAAAGGGTTTGGGCGCTATTGTAGAGGAATACACATATACCGACCTACAGAGAGACACGCAGAAAGACTTCAGTCTGCAAATGATGTTAATCGTTTCGGGGAGTGTCAAAATGTATATACCCGTCTTCATTTAAAAAAAATATGTTTTGATTAGTGTTTAGTATTTTAATTTTTTGAATAATTTGTATGAATATTAAGTCCAATTTGTAATATTATTTTATTATGGTTTAATTTTTTAGATTATATTTATTAATCTAATCAGAACATTTCCCAGTTATTTGACTAGGAATAATACGTATGTCTATAATTATATATATGTATGTCTATAATTGTACAATAGGGGTCGTCCATTATTCACGTAATGTTTTTTAGAAACTTTTGGACCCCTCCCTCCCCCCTGGTGATACATGGTGAGGTTTTAGTTACCCCCCCCCCCCTATCCAAAATCTCGTGTAGTTTTTTGGTACAAAGTATCTTTAAAATGTTCATAATATTATCTTTAAATACAGGTATAATCTAATTAATTCTGGAAAATTAGGCAGCATGATAAAAGGCAATATCTCGAAAAACATTAAGATTGCAGGTTGTTTCTGACTGGCATAAATATAATAAAGGAAAGGTGTTAGTATGTGAGAAACATATACTTGTACTGGTACATGAATTAATTTTTTATTTATTTATTTTATTTAAGAATTAATTACTATAAAACATTGATTTGCTTAAAAAAATAAAAGGAACCGAATGGCAAAACCTTAACCTTTTACTTATTTGTTTCTGTCACCTAACTGGGACTAGCTCTGGGTATTATAAGCTATTTTCTAAAACTTGTCTCCTTGGTCGCCGGTTTTGAATTATTTCTAAATTTGAGTTGTCTAAGTTGCCTACAATCAAGAACTTTAGCTTCCTTATAAAGTTCATTAGTGAGATGGCGATATGATCTACGTAAAATATTTTTTAATATAAATTTCTGCGCAACTTGCAATGGCTCTAGCAGGGTTTTGCCACGTCCACGCCATCCAATTATGCCGTAAGTAATAAGCGATTCACATAAAGCATAATAAACAGTTTTTAGTGTTTTGGAATCCAGAATATTCCTCAGTTCTTTGAAAACATATCCAAGGATTCGCACCTTCGTAGCCACGTTATGTATATGAGTCCCAATGGAGAAAGCAATCTATTATTTATTAATATATTATATTTAATGGAGATTGTTCTCGGACCACGGATTAGCCAGAGTTTCTTTAACACTAACAAGTGGATAAGCATATTGTAAGTCAGCTGTTGGCACTGTGCTTTGTTAAAGATCAACATTAGTCTCAAGCCACTCGGTGTCATCATTTACGCGCACTACTCAAAGAATCTTTCTTGATCTAGCGATCGATCGTCGCGTGAGAATGCGTGAAGGACAAAAATTATGCATCTCTGCACTGTTATTGCTCGGATCATTAGGTTGCTTGTGACATGTATTAACATGTGCCTTAACATTCTTCTTCGTGCAGAAGTACAATCCACACCGCTGGCACGTCCTTCCCGCAAACTGCTGACGATCATTCTTATAAAATAAATACACGTGGTATCTCACTACACCCCCCCTCTCCCTTGTGATATTTCGTGTTTTTTTTCGACCTCCCCCCCCCCCCCCATCTTTCGAGCCTCACGTGATTAATGGACGATCCCTTAGGTTTACTGATTTTACTTTTCCGGCCCATATCTGGATCACGTGCTCAAGCACGATAGGTACGATTTACGAACTCCTGCAGCTCATTATGGTAGGAAAAGTTGGAGGGAAGAGGAGACTAGACCGTAGAATATTAATTATTAGTTTTTAAAAAAACACTAAAAACACGCTTTTATAAATGCACGTAAAAACCACATCATCAGACCTTGAAACCTAATCGTGGTCAAAGTTCATTCCAAGACTTTTCTAACAAGTCCAAACACAGCTATGATACGATGTTCTATCATGAAGTTCCAGTTCATATCTTCCGACTCCATCACCAGATCAGTTCGACAGTACCATATTATTGTATTGTCATCAGAACTACATAAGGCTGCCAATTTGCATGACGCTACGATCCTTGGAAGAATTAGTAATAATAATAGTCAATCGCCAATAGCCAGAATAAAAATTCGCACGACCAGGAGGGAAAGTGTTGTGAACTCGCATTTGTTTTCGTGATGAAGACGGAAATATCCATTTTGAGCAGCCTTGAGACAATTAAGACCATATCCAGATTAAAGTCTCTCTGTGTATCTGTATTCCTCCACGATAGCTCCCAAACGCTTAATCCGATTGAGCTAAAATTTGGTATGTAGTCATTCATTTCGCCATAACAAGAGTTGAATAGCTTGTGGTTGATATCGGTAAACCAGGGATCGCACTAGTCATATATTAATCTCGACATATTGGTCTTAGAGACTTATAATTTGGTACACATATATATCTCACATACACGATACACTAATAATATTTAAATTCCGCCATACATGCTAATCAAATATTTACGCCAAGCCGCCCGAGGCTAGCTGAGAAACGAAACGCGCCGCCTAAGGTAATTGCAACGGAACCCAACCGGGTTCATCCGTCAGCCGATAGAGGGCGCTTATGGACTTTATTTATGAAATTAATATTCAGATGATTTTTTTAATAACTAGGTGCCCATATAGGTCATAATAACGTTGTTTAATTTTTGAGATTTTGTTAGGTACATTATAATATTATTTAAATTTTACGAATTCCTCTGTATGTAAGTATGGCCATTACACTTATTGGAATGATCAAACCGCGATAATGATGATGGCGGTAATGAAACCGCGGTAAAAAAAAGGAATATTTTTTATAAATAGGATAGAAAACGAATTTAGAGAGTGAAATTTGTAGCACCCGACGTTTCGGTGACGTTGCAGCCGCCGTTGTCCAGGGTAGACTGTCTGTCCAGGCGGCTGCAACGTCACCGAAACGTCGGGTGTTACACATTTCACGTGGTAAATTCGTTTTCTATCCTATTTATAATGTCAAACAACCGCGATAGTCTTCGAGAAATATTTTTTGCACCATCTTCTTCTTCTTATATATAAAAATGAATCGCCGTGCGTTAGTCTCGCAATTATTATTTTTTTGGTTTTTTTGCCTTGATTCAGGGGTGGTTTACAAAAAAAAAATAGGAAAAAAAAACAAACAACTGAAAATCGGAAAAATCGAAATTGGTCATTTTGGGAAATGGGACACTTTCAATAGATGGCGATCGCGGCGATCCTATTTTTTGACAGCTGCGCCATTCATAACTGTTATTCATTCCGTGCGATTGTGTAAAATTTCAAAAAGTCGAAAAGTCGAAAAAGTCAAGAGTCGAAAAAGTGAAAAAAGTCTAAAAAGTCTAAAAAGACGAAAAAGTCGAAAACTTCAAAAAAGTCGAAAACGTCGAAAAAGTCGTAAAAGTCGAAAAAGTCGAAAAAGTCGAAAAAGCCGAAAAAGTCGACAAAGTCGGAAATGTCGAGAAAGCATTTATATTTCATCGTGTAAATTAAAAACATTGAATTTATTTTAATTACAAACGACTTTCATTTAATCACCAAATAAAACTCAAACCGTACATGATTCGACCATTTTATATGTAGATTTCAATGAATTGGATTTGGAAGGTTGATTAGGATCAATAAACGCTTATGAAGTTACAATCAAATCAATTTTAGTTGGTACGAAGTTCACCGGGTCATCTAGTTAATAATATATTTAATGTACACCATTTCATGCAAACGGAACCTCCTCTCTAATCACCATTGCAGGTGTCCGCCAATCAAAAGACCCCCAGGGCATAGTACAAGTACTGTTCCCAGGCACAGTTCGGTATACTGTGCCCAGGGCCTCACATCAACCTAGTATGCTCATGCGCAAACGCAATAATATGATCATTTTATGAATATGACAATCTATTGACCTTCTAATTTAAACCATCCGCAATCATTGATCATCGTTTGTATGCAATCTGGCAATAATGTCGAACAATAAGCTAATTGATGTTTGTGGCAACACGAAAGAGTTGCCATAGGTAACTATAACAAGTAAATTAAAAAGAATCAAAAACACGACTGCCGTTACAGAAAGTGAACTAGTGTAATCATTTTTATTACAGTTTTTTTATATTTGTGGTTTATGTATTTATCTATATAAATACATGTTCCAGTATATAAAAACCAGTTCTTCCCTTTCTCTCCTGTTCCTCTCCCAATTTCCTCTCCTCGGGCACTATTAGTCTTAAATTCTTCCACTTGTCTGTATGTTATGTAATAATCTTTATTTTCACTATGCGCGCATGTACCACTATGTTTAGGTTAGCTGTAAGACATTGCCATGTGGCAATAAGCTCGCCTTTTTTGTATAATTTTTTAAATGCAAATAAAGAGTTTATTATTATTATTACATGTACATTTTCGAAATATACTTAATCAGACCTTTCATTTGAAACTAAACACGATATATTTATGTTAATATATTGACATTTCGACATTTCGACATTACTTAATACTTGGACAGCTACATAACACTCGGGATGACATAAGGATGCTAACAATACCACACACTTCTAAATCGGTTTAAGCGTTTAGGAGTTATGGTGGAATAAAGAAACGGAAAACATACATAGGTGAACCCTGAACACATTACACTCTTTTTTGACGGGCAGTCGTGTAAAAATAACATTAAATATACCAACACGACTCATTAGCTATCTACGAGCATTAACGATTTACCTTTATAATATTTTATTCTATTCGAAAATAACAAAGGCTTAAGATTGATGATCTTAAATTTTGGTAGAAACAGATGGCTTCAATCATTCTTACTTAACTTTATAACGAACAGATCGTTAGTTCTCAACAATAAGTCGCCGGCCTTCCCAGGGTATTGTTTTCTCCCCGCTCCTCTTCTCTTTATTTATTATTAATAACACCAAGTTAATTAAGGCAAAATGCCGACGATTTGCCTCTGAATATACTCTCAGTTTGGCCCAAAATATTTTCATAAAGCAATTCTTTCTATAAAAGTAGACTGCTCTTAAATTCAGTATCCACATACTGCTCTTAAATCTTTCTAAAATGCAGAGATTATTACCGGGAGCAGTAATTTCACCTCGGGATCGATACTTATACAATTCCAAAGTTCTGTATCAGCGTGGATTAGCTTTCTTTCACTTTTGATTCATTATTTTCTTGCGTCTTTTCAAAGTACAACTGAGTAAGGTTCGAAATAGCTTTCTTGGCCAATCTAGATATTTTGCAAGAAATTGCAATTATGCATCAGGGGCCTTGGGGAGGTTCACTTTAAGAAAAAATCTGTTGTGTCACCCCAAGACTTACTTTATTTTATTTTATTCTGGAACCAAACAGAACTATATACAATGCAATAAAAACCTATTTAAAAGTGACAAAAATCCATTAACCCTTCAGGCCTCGGTCCCTCAGCCGATTGACAAGTTGATGTCCCAAAAATTTTTAGTAAATATTAGTAAAAAAATTGAATTATGACACTATCTCACCAAAACATTAATTACTGCCAAACCACTGTATCCATAAATAAAATAAAACCTATAAACATAATAAAACATAATAAAATAAAACAAATGAAATTAAAATAAAATTAAAACGGGGCTGTCACGCTGAATCGTGTCTTGGTCGATACCGGCCAATCGGGGCTCTAGGGGTTAATGTGATTCCGAATATAAAGTATACAAAATGAACGCAATATAATTTTATATTGTTTCCGCTTGAGAATGGGGGAAATCAGGATGGAAAGTGAGGTGAAAGGAAGAGACAAAATAGATAAAAATATATTATGTATGTATATAAATATATTTATATTTAATTGTAGGTATAATATATAGGTATTATAATGAATATACTTGAGATAAAATTATGTCCTTGAACTAAATTAAATGAAATATAATATGTATAAATGTCTTGTGATCATCTAGATAGACTCTAGATTTTTTTTATTGAGTTCTTATAAGAGGTTTTTGATGAGTGTAATATGTCCACACTTAAAAAGTCTGTATTATATCTATGACACGCTCTGTATAGAAATGCATTTTGAGATGCGTTGGTTTTCACCACAGGGAGATGAAATAGTCGATGCGATCGAACAGGGCGGGAACATAAAATTCAATGCGCTCCAAAATCGCGTTCGCATCGATGGAATTATTCACTAAACCATGCAAGAATACGGCATCGATTAAGACTCTACGACTCTCCAATGACATTAACTTGTGGGCTTTTGAGGATTCCTCATAGGAGCTGGGCTTAGTAAGAGAAGTGAAATTTAATCGCTTAACTAATTTTTTTGTATCGATTCGATCCGCGATATGTAAGTCAAATATTGGGGATTCCAGACCAATCCTCGAAAACTTCACCTCTCCCCCTCAGACCCCCTCAACTACCCCCCCCCCCCCCCCCCCCGACCACCCTTCCCTCACCCCTACCCCCTCAACAGTAGTTGCATATATTATACGCGGAGCAGAGTTGATGCGCGAACATAATGGATAGTACCCACCTTTAGATGGAGTTAATCTACCGAGTTAGATGGAGTTAATCTGCCTCGCCTAGTGTTTTTACTTTACTGCCCTATCAACCGACGGGATGCTTGGGATGAAGACGGATTTAGACATTTAGACACCCCCCGAGGGGATTAAGATTATTTCTAGACTGAAGTCAGTCTGTGTGTGTGTGTGTGTGTGTGTTACTACACGATAACGCCCAAACGCTTCATCCGACTGAGCTGAAATTCGGCATGCAGCCATCATTTGGTAATGGCAAGAGTTGAAAAGATTGTAATTAAAATCGGACCATCAGTGTGCGCGCTAGTCAAACTTCAATCTTGAAATACTGGAGTTAAAGACTTGAAATATTAGAGTTAAAACACAGACGCCTTGTTGAACCGAAATCACGTCAAGAAATTTTGGTTGGAATATCTAATTATGGTAAACAAGCGACAGAAATAATATTTAAAGTCCGCCATATTAAAGAAAATACTACATGATTTTAAGAAACATATCATTTTAATACCACGGAAAATACTACAAATATATTACGAATTGGCGCGCGAGGGGAGGATAGGTTGCCCATTCATGGAGGGGAAGGGGGTGGCGGCTGAGAGGGCTTGTCTACTTGCCGGAAAGGCCTTAAAGTGAGGACGTAAAAGGAGGAACGTAATGAACCTCAACTAATATGCCACCAGAGAATAGAGTAGATATGCCTGAAATGCTGCTGTTAGTCGGTCGCATGCATTGCCGGAATAACCCATGTAGGGCCCCTAAGGCCATCGAAATCTCGGGGGGCCCCTTTGGGCTATCAAACATTCTAAAGTCGATGGGGGGCCTACACTATAGCTTGTGTAGCTTATACGCAAATCATGCACTGGGCCCGCATGACGTCTTGTGGTTTATTTTGATTTTGTAGCTAGCAACGAGTCATTTGGTAGAAAGAAAATATACAAGAGCAACATATTATGCAGATTAAGAGTATTACAACATTTGGGTACGTTATGTCATGACCCACAAATAGAGCGTCATGTTTGTTATTAGTGTTTGAACGATCGCTGTAACAGTCTAGTAGCCAAACCAACTCATGATTTTATTCGGTAGCCGACGGTCGTTAAATAATAAAAATATACGTATTCATAATCATCATGTCATTTACTCTTTTATGCTGGGGCCACACTAACAAAAACGTCAATGCCCATCATCGCGATAAATATTGAGTGGATTATTAACGCGTTAAATTGAGTGGCCACACTTGAACGGTCAACGTCAATGCCCATTCTTGACAATAAAATTGGCGTTAATGTTCCTTGAATTTCTAGCAATATGGACGTTGCTACACTGTTTTTCGTGAGTGTACATTTTTATTATATGAATATATTTTATCATTACCGAACGAAGAAAAAAAAAGACTGGACTTCAAAGGCTTTTTACTTTGTTTAGATGGGTTCTATATTAACCCATTAGGGTTTCTATTTTCTTTTTAATTTCTTTGACTGTTGTTATAAATGGAAATAATTCTATTATTCGTCGCCAAGTATAATTTTGTGATGAACGATTCTTGTAACTTTTGTGTCGCGGATCCCACAAATATGGCTCCGTTTGCAGAATTTCGAGAAACACAATGCCCGGTGTCATAGTGGTTAGGTCGCCTAACCTTACATAAGGTGTTCGATTCCCGGCTGGGTTACCATTTTCAGTTAGGATCAAATTAACGGAATTGCAATTTCAATTATGGCAATCGAATGCAATAATTCGACACACACTTAACACACATGATACACGCACACATACATATAAACACGACATAGTAGGGTTGGTTGTAAGAGATTATCACATGATAATTAACCCGCACATTGTAAAATTTCACAATAAAAAATAGAATCAAACTTTCTCGTTAGTCCACTCTATATATTATCGAAGACAAACACGTCAAACAGCAATGGGAATGCCGTTGTAAAATTATCGCGATAAGTCGTGGCTACACCAACGCTAAACGTCTGTCATCGCGATAATTAACGGCGTTTTCCGTTAGTGTGGCCAAAGCAATAAAAATATTCTTTGATTATTTGAACTAAGGTGGCGACTTCTGGGGCCCAATGGGTTTCTGTCATTTCTACTAAAACTATATAAAATAAATGAAGATAAAGATAAACGGTATTTATTTCCAATACAACTATTACAATTGTGTAGGAATGACCTTATGTTAATCTTAAACTAGTTACTTACTCAATTTAGCCAAGAAATTATATAGAGTAAATTACATTAAACTTTCCAATTTACAAAGACTAAAACATAAAAATTACAATAAAACAATTGACAATAAAAAAAATACATTAAATTGAATGGGTAGGTACGATGCTATGTTTTTCCCATTTTTTTAAAAAGTCGTTATGATCATACATGATAATTTTAAGGGGATAAACTCGGATGGATCTCTTGAAAATATCGATATATTTAATCGCCTTTAATTTGTCAGGCAATTTATTAAAAAGTTTGATGCTTATATGTATTGACTAGTCGCCAAGAACTTGGCAGTAGGGGGAAGTACCCTAACCCCGGACGGCACCAAGCGTCGGACACTATTAGTATCTCGACAAGTCGCGGTGCGATCGATACAAAGACGTAGGAAAAGAAAAAGCGTACGCTTACAATACAATACAATCAACTACTCTAGTAGATAGGCATTCCTACACTTGGATGCGTCACAAAATTAAATGCTAAAAATTTAATTATTAAAAACATAACTATCATGATAGTTGTCATGGCTGTAATATTATATTCAATATTACCTACATACAAATAATCAAAATATACAAATGTGATGGAGAATAATATATTAAAATAGAAATGCAAATTCTATGTGCAATAATAAAAGAAAATTTATTTTATTGTCAATCCAGCAATATGCCTTCGTTTTTTAAAAAAAAATAATAGATATTGTATAATAAATTATATGAAAATTAGAATGTCAGCTATCATAATACCATTATGATTAAAACTTTATACATTTCATTAATCATCAACATGGAAAATAAACTCAGAATTTTCAAACTCCCTTATACCAAATTATTTATAATTATCTTTTTAAATTGGTCTCTCCGAGGCTTTTGATTTGCTCTGGAATCTTATTATAGAAGATCTACTTCAAAAATGCTAGCTTATATAAAAAAGTGAAATGCAGGCACAAAACCTCATTGATTCTATTACCTACAATATATGTCGTTAAAAAATATAATTCTGTTTTTATAAATAAAATATTTGTACGCACATTTTGTAGGTACCTATACTGTATTGACATATGGCCAAAGTGCGGCCCGCTCTAATCCCCACGTATGATATTTGGCCCTCTTACGACAAAAGCTTGTCGACTTATGGTTTAAGGATCGAGATCGCTTGCGGGGTCCTCTATCTTATGTTAGCAGTAATTTGGTTCGAATTCATTACGGACGACGGCGTCATTTGCCCGATTGTCCACTCGGGATCGGGTAGCCGATTGGTCGTTTCAAGAGCGGCTGACAGAAGGTTAACAACCACCTCCACTGCTTAGGAAACCGTATGTCGTTCCCCGACTCTTCCAGTTTTTAACCGGACAGTCGATTAGCAGACAGTCGGCTGGCAGTCGACTGATCCTGCACGGTGCGCACACCGAGGGCTATCCCCCAAAGGAATCGATCCACCGGTCGTAGCCTGGGTCACAGAGTCCTTCCCGGGGTAGACACTCATTCGAGGAGGCCACTGTATAGGAGCCGCACCGTGAGTTGAGCCGACCCTAAAAACGAAATATGAGCCCAAATGCACAGGTGCTGCTAGCTACCATTAGAATTTCTTGACCGACGTAAAGCAAACTGGACTGTCCGGTCGAAAACCGGACATCTGGCAACCTTTATACTAAGCTATACATATGGATAATGGCCTCTCCGATTACCATCCATTAGCAGGGTTCGTTAAGCTTCACGTCTTGACGATTCGTAATGTCACATTATAGTAAATTCAACTTCACGCGAGACGTCTCGGATATTCCCGGACTTCCACAACAGATACCTCCTGCTGGCGCATGTTTTCCTAATACAATCCAGACGTATACGAATAAAATAAGGTCATTAACCGAGCTAAGTGGATGAAAGGTAAGGTCAACGTTTCCGCCAGAGTAGTTTTACTTTCTCGGCCCACAAAACGAGCAGGAGGGAAAGTATTATGAACGCGCATTTTTTTTTCTCGAAATGAAGATGGTGGATCTCCGATGAGGGATCTCAACAACATATTGGACCGACATACTATTAAATTGTTATATTATGCGCTATGTGAGTCCATTTTATACTACGGCATTATTGGTTGGGGAGGATGTGCGAAAACGGTTCTTCAACCACTTCTTGTCGCGCAAAAAGGGTTGATCAAAATAATATTAAGAAAACCGTTCACGTATGCATCAGATCTCACATTTAAGGAAATGCATGTTCTAGAAGTGCGCATATTATATGTGAAAATGATTTTAGGTCGGATCGTTCTTAAGGAAAAAATTAAATCCCAGCAAACTAAACACAAAAGACGTGCCAATAGTGACTACGTTGCAGTTCCCCGAAGGAGTTCTTCATTTGGCCAAAGAAATTTTACTTATCTAGGGCCTAATATATATAACGTCCTACCTGGAGGTATAAAGATTAACCAGAGTACATAAATTTTTAAGAAACAACTGGTCTCGTGGATGCTTGGGCCAGGAAGGTCCCGAATACATCAAGAACACTCAACTATCTAGTTCTGTTTGGCTGCACTTTGTGACTATTACTATTATATTAATTTTTCTCTGTGATTATTTAATTTTTTTAGAAACTTTACTAATAAGCTTTCCTAAGGTCTTTATGAGCTTTGAACCACTGCCACCATTGCTGATCTATTGTGTTCGCCACCTACTATAGTTCTAAGCCTCGTGTCATTTAAGAACCTCAATTATATATTATAATTTTATTGTGACTTTTTTTTTTACGAATATTACAAATTTTATTTATAATTTAAGTTATGATTATATAGCTTATTATTAACCGAAGGTGAAGTGTATTTAATTATCTATTTATTTCAATATTTTATTTTATTATAATTATATACTTATACATTTTATTTTTATATATATTTTTATTTAAATCAATGTTTTTTTTAAGTTCCGCTTCTTTTTTTAAACTATTTTTTTTCTTTTGAATATGTTTTCTTTTTTAAACTTGTATATGTTTAAAATGTTTACCCTAGAACAAGTTTCTACTTAGTTAGGCGACATGGGACCGATCTTCACTATAAGCGCTACACAACTTTCTGTGGGTTTTATTTAAAGTGTAGATATTAATTATGATTTGTTACGCTTGTTGCATATTATGTACATAAATATATATTTTTTTAATGTATCTTTTTTGAGCCTCACTGAGACGATTAGGACTATTTCCAGATTGATGTTTGTCTGTCTTGTCTGTCTGTCTGTGAGGATTCCACGTAGAAGAGAGTTTGTAACCGTCGTCTCTATTGAAGTTCGGGGTTCTTTTTATTTCAATGGCTTCCCGGATCATGCGAGGAAAGTAGAATTGTTCCTTGGATAGCACAATGGGATTTTGAAACTGCATCCGTGGTTTCTTCCGCTATCCAATGTATGTTCGCAGATCGCCGATTTTTCTCGCTGAACGTTTTTAACAGCTTTGATGTGTTCTGTCAGTCGCGTGGCTATGGGTCGTTTCGTTTGTCCAACGTAGGCTAAACCGTAACTGCATTCGACTTTATACACACCCGGGGTTTGCAGTGGTATTACATCCTTTACAGGCCTCAAAATCGAGCTATATTTTGGGTCGGCTTGAAGATCGTTTTTATATCGAATCTGTTTAGCATCTTACTTATTGCATTCGACTTTATTGCATTTCACGCGGTAAATTCGTTTACATCCTATTTATATTGTTTATAATTATTATTAAAAATTATTATTTAGTATTACTTGTTTATAGTTGTAATATTATTTTGGTGTTGTGTGAATTACATTTTAATTAATTTGATTCAGATTTTATATTTTTATTTTGGAAGTCACGTAGTTTATAATTATTTTTATTGGTGTTCTCCTTAGAACAGGCTCTGCCTAGTTTACTAGAACGATTTACTAAAACGATAGGTATATTTATCCTAATTAATTGACATTTGAACATTTAGACAATTATTTATATGACTTTTGGACAGTTAAGGTACCCTATGCCACTCGGGATGACATAACGATTCAAAAAATGCCACACACTTCTAAATCAGTTCAAGCGTTTAAAGTTGTGGGGGAATTAAGAAACGGAAAACATGCATACATAAACCCTGAACACATTACACACTTTTTTGTTGGACATATGCCGTCACCGATACATACTTGCTTGGCCTCCAGAATAAAATCTAAGTATTACCATTCTCGGACCTGTCGTTTTCTGTTGTCGTGTGGTGCCCATTCCTATGCTTTTCTGAAGTCTCATTTATTTAACACGCCAGTCCCATTCATAAGAGATAATAATGAAACTTAATATTCTTACTCGTGGCGAAAATTGTTGTGACTAACCAAGTCAGGAATCGTATTTCAGAAAAGTCCGATATATCAATACTGAGTACTTTTTGTCTTTATTCGCTAATTTTGTCGTATAATTCTGGAGGCCAGTATCAATAGTGGTTAAGTCCAAATTCCGTGTATTTTTTTTTATTGCTAAAATTGTCTCTTCATATTTAAAAGAATATGATAACCGGTGCAAAAATGGCTAACACCTAATAGTTTCTTCATAAAATACGATAGAAAAACCATGCCTGTTGCAAAAATGGTTAACTTTATCCCATGTCAGTTGCAATCTTGGTCAACTCCATTTTAGCCAATCAGTGCTCTTCATTTCTGGCCGCCATATTGAATTCCTCTAATGTCTGCCATACATCGTGTCTCGCTTGGTGGAACAAGATTTTTGCAAGACCTCTCGTATTCTTATTCAAATAACAAATTATTTTATTGCGATAGTGTGGGGCAGTATGGAGAAAAACGTAGAAGAAGTCCCTCCGAACGAATCGCGTAAAAGAGCACTTCAAAAATGTGAATGGAAACGTGAAAAAGAGCGCATCAAAAGGTGAGTAATTCTCTGCATTTTTTCCGTTAAACAGTAAGGGCTGTCACTTATTCGCATCGCGAAAGTATTACTGACTATGATTGTTGTACGTAGTTTATGTAAATATAGTACGTTCCCTTAGCTTCGAAAAGGGCCAAAATATTTCGTTTGATGATACCAACACCAACTTCTAGTAAGTTATTAAACATATTATACTCTCTACAAAACATAGTTTTATATGAAATACCCTGAGTAGCGCTATTACAAAAAGGATTTTAAAATTTTGAAAATAAAATTCTGAAATACTAGAATTTTGATTATAGTCTCAAAAGTATTCATTTTAGACAAAAGCTCTCTATGACAGAACTATCGAAGAGTTTATCAGTTTTCCACAGAAAAAAAAACACATCCTTGACGGCAGCAACAGTTGCAAGAAACCTTATTTTATAAATGCAAGGGACGCTGCATGAGATGTCGATGCGGGAAGAACGAACTATAATGCACCCTCCTTTGTGCATGTGAAGGAGCAGCGAAAATATGTACTTGGTATCTGATTGGAAATTATACAATAAACAGGCTATTCTTACTGCTAATTTCACATACTAGAATTTTTTATGGTAATATTATCAAACAAGTAATTTTGTAGTTCACCTATTTATCTTTCCATTGACTCCGACCCGCGACGCCTCCACGCACTAAAGTGAGTGCCTTGCTAACAGCAACATAACTAAGGCATTTTCCACCTGATAAATTTAATGTTTTTTTAATTGAAAGCTAATAAATTCTTCGTTATTTCTGTCATATGTAGTTTTTGTCTAAAATCAATGCCTTAGAGACTATAATCAAAATACGGACTATTTAAAAATTTCATTTTCACACAAGTTTAATTATTTTCGTAACTGTGTTACTAACACTATTGTATAACACTTGATTAAATTAGATTAAATACTATTGTATAACATTGATTATCTTTCATTTGACACCCTGGACATGTATATAGGGCTAAGCCTTTCAAAATAATTCGGGGTTTTCAAAATGCGGCTGCGGCCATTTTGATGATGTTATATCTGCGGATCCAGACTCTTTAGAGTTTGGTGTCCCAACGGTTTTGAAGAGAGAATAACATTTATAACATATTAGAAGTTGGTGTTGATTGCACCAAGTGAACTATTTTTATAATAAGAGAAGGGACTAATAGTAAACCCATGTTCATAGGTATCAATTTACTTAAGTAGGTACTCTGAGCCGAAATCGACCTCTAGTTTCACAGGTGAGCTTTGGTTTCTGGAAGCGTCTTTTTCAACTTGTTGTTAGGTTAATCATTCTTAGCTTTTACATTTAACCGATGTTTTAATACTTGTAACTTTAACTGATTTGATTGTTTTAGGTATTCCGCTTCAAACCTGCCAGAACGCCCAAGCTGTGGTCATAACTCCAAAATTAAATGTCTCAGCCTGTCGATGCGCGATATTGCGGCATTTCATAAAACATTTTATGAGTTCAAAGATAAGATATATCAAGACAACTTCATTTTAAAACACTGCTGTATTGAAAATCCAACAAGAATACGCATAAAAACGGGCACTGGAACGTCAAAGTCAATGAGCATCAAATATACAGTTCGAAAGTTTAGTGGGGAGTACGTGCAAGTATGTAAAAGTAGTTTCCTAAAAATATTACAAATAAAGAAGGGCCGTGTGACGAATGTGCTAAAAAGACACAAAGCTACAGGATTAATGGCACGCGAAACACGCGGAGGAGACAGAAAAAAGACCCAGTATAAAGAAATAAAGGAAAAAATTTGCGACTTCATAAAAGGGTTTAAAGGTGTGGAATCTCATTATTGCAGAACAAAAAGTAGGCGCACGTATCTTCCATCTGAATTGAACATTACCAAAATTTACAAGATGTTTGTGGAAGAGCATGGACCTAATGTGAAAAAAGAGCTATTTCGTACCGTCTTCAACACAAAATTTAATATAGGATTTCAAAATCCAAGAAGCGACGTCTGTTCGCAGTGCCTTAGGTACCAAGAGCTAATTAAAATAGAAAAAAATGAAGAAGCTGTAGCAACATTAGGGAATGAGCTAAAGGTACACAAGAAAAGAGGCGATGCGTTTTTTCAATTCTTAAAAGAAGTTAATCCAGAAATAATGACACTTTCCTTTGACTGCCAGAAGAATCAAAACCTCCCAAAAATACCAGATCAGGCTACTTATTATTCAAGACAGTTGTACATCTATAATTTTACTATTGTAAAAGGAAGTTCACACGATAAGCTCACACCGAATAATGTTTTCTCCTACGTGTGGACAGAAGATAAACATGCCAAAGGAGCAAATGAGATTTCTAGTGCTTTGTATGACTGCCTAACAAATGTGCTGACATTCGATGAAATAAAAACATTACGTCTTATGTGTGACGGGTGTCCAGGTCAAAATAAAAATTCAATACTGATTTCTGTTGTATCAAAATGGCTCGCATGCAATGCTCCGACCACACTAAAAAGGGTAGAAGTGATATTCCCAGTTCCTGGAAATCTTATATTCCACCTGATAGAGTATTTGGATCCATAGAGAAACAAATAAAGTCAGAAAATACAATAGTGAAACCGGAAGAGTACGTAACAATTTTTAGGCAACATGCAACCGTTAAAATATTAGGAACCGACGCAAATGTGTATGACTGGAAAACTAGCATGAAAGTCATAACCAAAGACACAAAGGATCTACACTTTAAGATAACTGAATGCAAAAGGATTGTATTTACAAGATTAAAAAAAGATATTCGAAATATAGTTGTCCGAGGAGAAAAATATTACAACACCGATATGGGAACACGTAAATGCATTACCAAAGACGGCAAGTGCCCTGGAGATCTCAATCCACCCCTTATTAGCAGTGGTATACCAGTTAAACCAGCCAAAGTACAAGACGTCACGAAGCTCCTAAGAACACACTTTGGTCAAGAGTGGCCCAATATAGAAAGCCTAAAATACTACAAAGATGTTATATTTCCCAATATCACTGGTGAAGAGGAAGCAGTAGACCTTGAAGAAAATCTGCTTTGTGAAGAGCACTCTTTATACGAACCACCTACAGAGCTAATATAACTTGGTGCGGTCCAAACATTATGTCAGACTTAGAGAGTGTTAGTAATTTGTGTTTTGATTAAAATTCTGAATAATTTATATTACTGTGTTTAGTAAAATAGTAGTATTTATCTGATAATATATTTTAATGAAAATTTGTTTTTTTTTGTAGATTTATATTATATAATAAGTAAAGGTTAAATGAATGCGATAACTGCACTATTTAAAAAAGAAGATGATCACGAATGTTATAAAACTTACTTAACTTTGTATGTAGAACATTATTATATGTTGTCTAGTGTAGACTGGACTAAATAAAAACCGATCAGAATCATGATTTGTTTTTGACAACCCTGGCATATGGCAACATATTTCTTTGGTATCAAAAATGGTTAACTCCAAATTTATATGTCGCAAAAATGGTCAACTCCGAAAATGTCTTTTTCAAACTTAGTCAACTCCACTACCCAGTTTCAAACATGGTTAAGTCCATATTTTAAATCGATTTTCCTGAAAACATATTATACTTAGACAAAGGTTTTTGGATAAATAGTACCGTAAAAAGCCAACTTTATCAAGTAAAAGCAGTTTTACTCATGTAAATAGTACCATCACCTGGGAATAAGAAAATGACGATATCTCATGACATCGAAAAGTGGAGATGACCACTTTTGATACTGGCCTCCTGAATTATCTAATATCGTAACTGTTGTCATATGCGAACCCCTGTAAGTTAGTTGTCTATCGCTTGAGATTTATTTCAGCCCGTTTAAAATCAAATTATTTGCTTACTTGCAATATGAGATGCTTTTTACAAGCGTAAAATCTTGCAAGCTGAATTAGAACCACTTCCTCTTATCCTATGAAGTTGAAATTTTACATGTTGGTTCAGTTTCGATGTATATATCCTCCTTTTTAATCTAAACACACACAAAATCATCTTGCGTGCTTGGCAGACTTACGTCAGGGTACCCCCCCCCCCCTAATTCTTATTGATATTAAAGATTATTAAAAATTATATATTTTATTTATTGTGTATTTATTTTATGCCTTCAATCATTTGGATCTCGCCCATGACCTTTTTGGAAATTGAACGTATAAAACAGAGAAAAAGAGGAAGGCAGAAAAATAAGTAAGCCAAAAAAAGTAATGAAATAAAATATCTCCGATAGAGCCGAATGCGACAAACAAGGAATAAATCACACACACACACATATATATATATATATATATATATATATATATATATATATATATATATATATATATATATATATATATATATATATATATATATATATATATATATATATATATATATATATATATATATAGACAAGGTTTGTTATTTGTTTGTCGTTTGTACTTATTTGGAACTGAAAATATTTCGTTTTTTTTACTTTTTTTAAATCACATCGCGATTGCTTATATGTATATCCCACAGGAGCCTATGTTTCAAATGTCAAGGTTTGAATGTCTTGCCGCATGGTACAATTTTAAACTTTTGAACATTTCAATATTTTTGAACATTTTTGAACTTTTATGAAACACACCGCTTAGTTAACTCCGCGGGAATATAATACCTATGTTTCAAATCTAAAGGTTTAGCCCGTGCCCGCAGAGCACATTTTTGGACTTTTGTACATTCAAACATTTTTGAACATTTTTGAAATTTGTTGAACTTGTTAAGAATTAGGTACACCAATTCCGTTTCAAATTTCTAGGTGTAAGACGTTTTTAAAATTCTAAATATATATTTTTTTTTATTGATTTATTTTTATTTTTTTATTAATCACACCGCCGCCTACTTGACCTCCAGGAGACTATGTTTCAAAATTAAATATTTAGCCTTTGCCCGCAGATCACATTTTTGAACTTTAAAACATTTGAATATTTTTGATCATTTCTGAAATTGTTTGTACTTTTCATGAATTACACCTATTAATACACCAATAGACCCCGTCGTGAGTCTGTGTTTCACATTTCAAGCCTTTATAATTATATTGCCATGTCACAAAAACCCTGGCGATTTGGACAGTAGATAATGTTACTGCCAGCCAATAGGACAAACAATATTTATTAATTAATTTATTTATAAGTACACAAAAAAAATACACCGTTAGCACTTAACATAGATTGTGTTGCTCCTAACTAGGCAGAGCCTGTTCTAAGGAGAACACCAATAAAAATAATTATAAACTACGTAACTTCCAAAATAAAAATATAAAATCTGAATCAAATTAATTAAAATGTAATTCACACAACACCAAAATAATATTACAACTATAAACAAGTAATACTAAATAATAATTTTCAATAATAAATAATAATATAATATAGCATAAGGATAAGCCCTATTTATGAGATATATGGATGAATAGTGATCGTTAGTCGACTGCAAAAGGACCTTTAAACTAACATTGCACCGTCGAAAGTCGTGCACATCCGTAGTATATCTTATTCAAACATAAGCATTTCCCAATACAAGCTGGGATTTCCTTCGCTACTTTTTAAGTAGCTTTTACCCCCAGCTTGTATTGGGAAATGCTTGTTTGAATGAGATATACTTACGGATGTGCACGACTTTCGACGGTGCAATGTAAGTTTAAAGGTCCTTTTGCAGTCGACATATCTCATTCAAACATAAGCATTTCCCAATACAAGCTGGGATTTCCTTCGCTACTTTTTAAGTAGCTTTTACTAATTTTATTTTAAATAAAAACATCATCCTATATATATATATATATATATATATATATATATATATATATATATATATATATATATATATATATATATATATATATATATATATATATATATATATATATATATATATATATATACATATACATATATATATATATACATATATATATATATATATATATATATATGTATATATATATATATATATATATATATATATATATATATATATATATATATATATATATATATATACATATACATATACATATATATATATATATATATATATATATATATATATATATATATATATATATATATATATATATATATATATATATATATATATATATATATATATATATATATATATATATATATATATATATATATATATATATATATATATATATATATATATATATATATATATATATATATATATATATATATATATATATATATATATATATATATATATATATATATATATATGTATATATATATATATATATATATATATATATATATATATATATATATATATATATATATATATATATATATATATATATATATATATATATATATATATATATATATATATATATATATATATATATATATATATATATATATATATATATATATATATATATATATATATATACATATATATATATATATATATATATATATATATATAATATTAAATAACTAATATTTATGTATTAATCAATAATTTTGTACATACCAAAAACAAACAACAGGTACCTAAGCAATGTAACTACAAAACACACTTTTATTTAACGCGATACCACTCACGTATCTACAATAACAATTATGATCGTTAATTTAAATAAAATAATATGGAGACTTAAAACAAACCTTAAAGTTTAAGTACAGATTTTAGGTTGATATTTGATAATCACCTTTTTTTAAGTAGACTATATATAAATAATTGAAAAAATGATAATAATTTTAAAAACGAGTAAATTCGCGAGTGTGCGCTGCGACAAAAGCGACGTGCTCCCCGCTGCGACAAACACTTCGTACTAAACCATAATAAGTCTGCCGGTACTAAACGCGTACTAAACGTAAACTGTATGAAAAAACAGTGTGGCCATATTTTAATACGGAAAATACTACCTGCTTTGCTTAGTAGGTGTAAAAATAATATTTCGTACTTTAGCAATGGCTAGACATATGTACTATCAATTATACCACCAGTCATTTTGTTTCACCGCTTTTTTTATTATGAGACAAATATTACAAATTTTTGACTTTTTTGACAACGACTGCCTAACAAAAAAGGAGTTTAGTGTGTTCAGGGATCATCTATATATGTTTTCCGTTTCTTTATTCCAACATAACTTCTAAACGCTTAAACCGATTTAGAAGTGTTTAGTGTCAACTGAAAGGACTGATTGAGTAAATTCCGGAAATATACATGTGTCTATATTGATAAATACATAAACCACAAATATTTCATAAAAAATCGCAATAGAAATAATTATAAATACAATAGTTCACTTTCTGTAACGGCACACGTGTTTTAAAAAAAAATATATATTTGCTTAATTATTTTTGGAGTAAGTTGCTAATTGTTCAGTGCAGCTTGGGCCTGGTGTTCTGTCTGTTTCTTCTTAGATCGGGTCAACTCACGATTCTGCTCCCATCCGGTAGCCTCCTCGGGAAGGGCCACCGTGAACTCAGCCAACGGCGGCAACCTGCAGTCGAAGATACATGGCAATCTGCAGTCGAAGACAGGCGAGAAAGGAAGTGTGGATTCTCGGGCGAAACTGGGCGGTTTGCGCACCGGGCTCTGTCAACCTAGCTTGCGCAATCCGGCGAATAATCGGGGGGAGTATTGAAACATATATTTAGCTTAGCGGGGGAGTTGTCAATCTGATGTCATATATTCTTGAAATGATTCGTTGGCTACGTGATCACGAGTCTGATCACGGTCTGCGATAATTTCGAACTGAAGTACCGCTTACGTCGTTTAGAGGCTGTGCAAATGACCTTGAAACTGCGACCAGACGGGAGGAAGGATATATCCGTCCAAATCTGGTAGTAAGGGCGCGAGATTGGCCCGCTGGTTGCTCTTCCCAGTGTCTCTCGGTAAGGCGTTGTACTCTTACGGGCTGTTGGCGTACCTTATTGAATGTGGATTGTTTCCCGGTCCATTATTTCCCCTTTACTTTACCGGCCTACCAACCGACGAGCAGGTAAAGTATCGTGAACGCGCTAAACGTGTGTATCTGTCTGTCTGTGTGTGTATTCCTCTACGATAGCGCCCAAACGCTTCATCCGATTGAGGTGAAATTTGGCGAGCATGCATCATTTCGACATTGCAAGAGTTTAATAGGTTGTGGTTGAAATCGGTCCACCAGAGGGAGCGCTGGTCGTATTTCAATCTCGAAATATTGGACTTAGAGACTTAAAATTTAACACACAGATGCCTCTACCAGTCTTTTAATTAACTTCTTGTAATTATTAGACAAATAATTCAATAAATTACTTCTAATAATGTCCATAATTTAAAACATAATAAAATCTTAAATACTCCAGCACTTGTTTTAAAAAATATTTGTAGCTTTATTTAAAATAAAATAAAGTTAATACTAAGAAAACAGTGTTTTGAAATAACTTTTTAGGTATTAGTCTTTTTTGAGCATCAAATATCTGTCATATAACATCTAACTCGTCTAAATTGGTTAAGTAGTTATGGAGTAAATCGACAAAACCTGATGTCACCATTTCGTGACGTCATCGATCCTCACACGACGGGCTGATAAAGTGACGTCATTTTTCCTACTCGGAAAACAGCACTGAATAAAACTGCACCACTTGTTACCACTTGTAGCCATTAATCCCTACTATGAAAAATTAAGTAGATTTGTGGCAAAAGAAGCGATTTTCACGTTTCTCTCGAAAATTGTTAGTCGTACGAGAAAAAGTGATAAATGATACTTTCTTTATACAACTACAACTTTTGACTAATACCATTGATTTTATTAAAATCAATGCTAATACCATTGATTTTATAGTATAAAATCAATGCTAATACTTATCCTACTACTATTATAAACGCGAAAGTTTGTAAGAATGTATGTATGGATGTTTGTGACTCTTTCACGTAAAAACTGCTGAGTGGATTTTGATGAAACTTTACAATAATATAGCTTACAAATCAGAATAACACATAGGCTATAATTTATAAAGATATATAGTTTTCTATCATCATTATCACAATTTTCCATCACCACGCAGGTGAAACCGCGGGGCGCAGCTAGTTTGCGTATAAATGATATTTCGCAAGATAAAAAAACTGTGATTATATGTTTATCCCCATTAACCGATATCACATATCCGATTGAACTGAAATTTTACGCAGATTTTTTTTCAGGCAATGGCCCCAAACGGAGGGGTAGCGCAAAAAAATCTTTAAAAAAAAATCGCCAAGAGGCCACTCTAGTAACCAAACAACCAGAATTATTCATCAAGAGCTCGCCTTCGGATATAATATGGTTTTGTCGACGCCATAGTTCCATCCCGCTCTATACGTTGGCCACATCAGACAGATGTACTGTATGTACTTACTGTCTATTACTGCATGAACGGTTTAAAAGTCAACCAATTTTTAATGAGGGAGTGATGATAGAAGATAGATGATAGATGATAGACACTCAGAAGATAGACTGATACCACGTAAAAACACCTTGTACGGACAATGCCACTACTCATTCATCGCTCCCAGGATTTATAATCACCTTCCTGAATCAATCAAGGCTATCAACACAATTACAACATTTAAAAAATCTGTTACGTCTTAGTTGATAAAGGAAGGAAGGATTAATATAGATAGAGCATTGAGTATAAATGTCTAAATAGTAGGATATATGGAATGGTACGTATGTATGTAATGGTTATTAAATGAAAATTTGTAAAAAAACCGGTTTTATAATTTAAAAAATATATATTTCTCATGAAATTATTTGTCTTTATTACAGCTATTAGCTTGCGAAGCTTTCTTTTATCTTAATTATCCTTTTAATACTTCTATATGTACTCATTTAAAAGGTCATTTTATTTTTTTTATTTCATTTAAATTTCTATAATTAGGTTTGATTATATTACTATATTTTTAACTAATTACGATAACTTACATAATAATAATAATAATAATCTCTTTATTTGCACTTAATTATAAAAAAAGGCGAGCTTATTGCCACATGGCAATGTCTTACAACTAACCTAAACACAGTAGTACTTGCGCGCATTGTGAAAATAACGATTATTACATAACATACAGACCGTCTGCGTAACATACAGACAAGCGGAAGAATTTGAAACTAATAATGCCCGAGGATAGAAAATTGGGAGAGGAAGAGGAGAGAAAGGGAAGAACTTGTTACTTCATAGAAAGGTAGTAATCCTTAAGGTGAGTCTTAAACGATGGTAAAGAAGGCGAGTTTCGTATGTTTGCTGGGAGATCGTTCCAGAGTCTTGCACCATGGACACAGAAAGAACAGGAATAGAAATCACTATTATGAATCGGAATTTTTAGTAAACTGTCAGAGGCTGACCGAAGTACGAGACCGTGGGAACTTAGTGGTTCAAAAAACTCGTGGAGATAGGATGGTGTTAATTGGGAGAGTACACGATATAGGAGAGCAAGTGTATGAACATTTCTTATTTGGCGTACTGGCAACCACTTTAACTGTACCATATACATACTTTATTTGTACATCATTTTTTTAATTATAATTATGCTATGGTTAACAATTTTATATCTTTCATCTCCTCTTGCATTCTTAATTTATTTTATCTTTTTCCATATTTTTAATATTTATAATTAGGTTTGACTATCTCACTCTATTTTTAAGCAATTATGATTATGTAAATACTAACTAATTGTGCACCTTTTTAATGATTATGTTAAGGTTAACACTTTTATATTTAATTTTCCAGCTTGTAAGAATTAATAATAACTCTTAGTGTATAAATTCTCCCAAATTTTCTATATTCTACATTACCTAGTTTTCCTAATATATTTACATCAATTAAAATGTCCGTCTTAGAACAGACTATTGCCTAGTTAGGCGACATTAAAATATAGTTTCTGGCATAACATGTTATTAGTTTTTTTGCTACTGGATTCTCAGCTATGACATTATAATTGTATATGTCCATTTACTGTATTGTAAATTATCAAATAAATAAAATAAATAAATGTTTGGTGGAAGCGCGTCGGCACCGCTGTGACGTGTGAAAAACTTACGGGAAAGAGCGAGAAAGACATACCTAGGCAATAGTACATAATAATATGTATGTTGCGCAACGTGTAGTTGTTTTAGAGACCGAAAGTTGTTTTAGAGACCAACGGCGCTAGACTCTATTGGTATCGGCCAATAATAACCGACAGAACAATCGTAGCGAATAGGCCTGATATAGATTGATCGATAAAAATGCGGGGTAGACTTATTTGATCGACCTAACTTGCGAAATTGCGATTCCAACTCATCATTTTATTTTTTTCTTTCCCAGGATACCAACCAACGAGGAGGGTGAGTATTGTAAACGCCCATATTTTTTTTCGATTTAGAGCGCCCTGAGACGATTACGACTATTTTCAGGTGGACGTATGTCTGTGTGCGTGTATACCTCCACGATAGCGCCCAAACGCTGGTCAGGCATAATATAGTCATGGCAAGAGTTGAAAAGGT
This sequence comes from Micropterix aruncella, assembly GCA_944548615.1. NCBI lineage: Eukaryota > Metazoa > Arthropoda > Insecta > Lepidoptera > Micropterigidae > Micropterix > Micropterix aruncella. The sequence goes on from OX155955.1 coordinate 2,991,946, forward strand.
TGTGGTTGAAATCGGTCCACCAGGGTACGCATTAGTCATATTTTAATCTTGAAATATTTGACATAGATTTCAAATTTGGTACTCAGATGCCTTATTGGGCCGAAATCGCATTGAATTTTCGCCAGTCAGTATATTTTCATAAATGATTGAATCGAACTAACCCATTCTTGCTAAGCGAGCTCGTCGCCGACGAACGATTCGCATTGATATATTCGATATATCTATACTAATATTATAAAGGAGGAATTTTTGTAAGTGTGTATGTTTGTAAGTTTGTAAGTTTGTATGCAGGGGTCAATCTCAGAAACTACTTATCCAATTTTAAAAAAAAAATCACCATGGAAAGCCCCATTATTGACGAGTGCCATAGGCTATTTTTTGTAATAAATAGTGGTTTTTAAAAAGAAATCATGATATTTGAAAATCAAGTCGGAAAAAATGAGCTGGTGAGTTGTTTTAAGGACGTGCGCTGACGAAACAGTTTGATATATGTGAATGCAATATATGATATGCCAAAAATATCGGCCTTAACCCCTCAAGCCCCGATTTAATTTATTTTATTTTATTATGTCTTATTATGTTAATATGTTTTATTTTAATTATGGATACAGTGGTTTGGCATTAATTAATGTTTTGGTGAGACAGTGTCATATTTCAATTTTTTTACTAATTTTTACTAAAATTTTTTGGGACATCAATTTGTCAATCGGCTGAGGGGCCGAGGCCTGAAGGGTTAAAGAGATCTATAAAAGAAGTCAACGACTACACATATCTAACTGTCATATTTAAGCTACAATAACTGCTTTTATATCTCAAAAAAGTAAGAAAAATAATTAGGTAGTGTTTGTTGAAAATATTAGCAATAAAATAAAAATCCTTAACAAATAAAAAATAATTATCATGGGTAATAAATGAAGATTAAATTAGCCGTTTACAGTAAGTGTTTACGTTGTGTAGTTATAGAGATATCATGAAATTAGTAACGCGTGGCAAAGAACAAAACGCGTACGTCTACGAGATAGGTAGCGTGCATCTGAGGGCGGACGTCTTACACCATGTATCTAAAGGTAGCGTCTAAATTGGCAGATAAACGCCACCCAACTTAAATTAACAAATCGATTCGAAACTTTGCGCGAAGCGAAACAACCGCGGGCAACAGCTAGTATTCGATTTATTTCACTCTCGATATGTTAAATGTTTCACCGTACGGTGTGAGTTCCTCCTGTGAAAAATTGACATTACGCTCAAATTGTTTCATAATTCCTTGGCTACTTGCCGGAAAGTGTTGGGGGCTACAACCGATTTTTTACACATTCCTTTACCGTTCATGCAGCTGGATCATGGAACCAGCTCCCATCCAATACCGGAAACACACTAACGGTTTCTAGTTTTCAAGTGTCTCTGAAAAAATTATTTAATGTCCAGATCATGTCTAGATCCAATCCACAAATGGACATTGTTTGCCCTTGTGTCTAATTAATAGTCATTACGCATTAGATATTGCAGGCGTCTGAATAGAATGCGTGAGTCTGAAGGAATCATTAGGATCCTTAGCAGGAGAACAACTACACTTTGCAACTTGCCGTTCAAAATGGTAGTTTCAAGAACATGATTTTTTAATGACCAATCGCGTGAAGTGCATTTAAATTCCTAGTTATCCTATGTCTCATCCCTTCCTCTCCTGTCCTCGCGGATATTCTCTAAATCCTAATTATTTAAAAAAAAAGACATTTTGTTACTTGATTAATTTGTGTTAGGTGTTGTTTATGTTTATTTTACTCTATTGGCACATAAATTCTTTCATTTCTACGAAGGTTAGCTGTAAAAGATTATAATTTGAGCAATAACGCGTTTGTGCAATAAAATGTGCAATAAAATAAATCTATCTATTTGACTATAAATATATAACCCTCGTCGTATCACTTTATTACCCTCGAGAAGCAGAGAAAGACAAAATTATGAAATATCTCGGCTGTCTATGAGGTTGTGTCGCTTGTATAGTAACATTAATCGTCTCTGCAAACGACGCCGTCCCTAAGAGGCTTACTAAACATCTCAGGAGGCTATCTCTCGACACGGAGCTCAAACAGGTAATGCGGAAATAGGTTTTTTTTCTTTTTGTAAGAAATTCTCCTACAGCCAGGCAGAGGCGGATCTATATAAGGGCTTTTTGGGCTGCAGCCCAGAGCCCCGTGGATATAAAGGGCCCCAGCCACTATTGAAAATAATGAACAATATTGTGAATTAACAAACAAAATCTCAAATTTTAAAAAATCCCATAATAAGATTGGCAACCCTGAGATCAAATTCTCGCATCTATTCAGGGGGACTGCCCGCCGCTTGTTGTCAGTGTATTTTCTCGCAAACGCAGTCATTCGCAGCGAACAAGCTTCATGTATCAATTTCTCGGTAGATGGGGCGGACCGCTAGCGACAAATTCTTTTGCAATACCTTTTTTAAAAATCTTTCTTCATAGAAATAACATCTATGTATAGCAGCTGAGTTCCTACCGAGGTTAGTGCCTTGTCAATAATAAATAGTAATGAATGCTTGTTTAAATATTATATTAACTAGCTTTACAAATAATATTACTACTTGCTTAAGCTACTAATTAAGATATTACTACAATTAGTATTGATGTTGTTTTGTCTATTTAAGTGAAAAGTTAAATGTTTGTGTGTGTCAGTTGTGTTTGTGTGTCTGTCATATTAAACAAATAAAATATTGTCCTCTTTTTTTATATATTGTGTACCTAGTGACCTAGACATCATTATCGAAAACAGTTTTTTGGCAAAATGGCAATTAGTTGATTAATTAGGTAAGCCCCCAAGTAATATTAGCCCAGGGCCCCACAAACGTACGGTCCGCCGCTGCAGCTAGGTGAGTAAACAAACTGTATCATATTTTGCTATATATTGTTACCTACTTTTTAGACGCCTCCTAGTCCATCCGTCGTATTTGCCAATCTATGCCAAAATATATTTAAAAATATCAAAATACCATAGCTGGTAAAAGTAATGCTTGATCGTTGTATTGTGAGAAAAAGCGTAGAAAGGTCGTTTAGTGGATTCATTAATTTGAACGATATTTTTTATGAGTAGGCGTTTGAAAGAAAATAATTTTGCTTTGCTATTACGAAAATTGCTTTCGTTGATGGTCTTTCACGCTCATCCCCGGTCTCTTCTCGAAATTCCGGAGCTTTCCAAATAAATTATTACGTTAAAGAAAATAAGTATGACAAATTTCAGCTAAATAGCCTACCAGGAAGTGGTAGGCTACCAGGTGATGGTGTGCAAATTTTGAAACGGACAACTTACATACGAACATTGCAATTTAATATAAAGCTTGTAATAATATCCACTGTTTGCTGATTGGCAAAGGCTTATTCTTATGTACCTATCTATATCTTCATCTAAGTGAAATAGATGATAATATATTATGCAATAACTTTAGGAATCATATATCTATAGGCACCTGAAGCCTTGCCTCTACATCTATTATTCTATCCTTATATTCTATTATTACAAGACCTTGGTTATCAGATACTCACCCCATTATTTTAACAACGTTCATTTTCTTAACAAACCAAATTCCGAATGACAGAAGTTCCCTGGCTTTGTTTAAATACCAGGAAAGCCAACTGATCTCTCACCGTCGCTTTAGAAATCGAAGGCCCCATGCAGCTTGGGTCAGATGGTCGATTGTATTGTTGGTTGGTCCAACTCATAGTTCAGCTCCCATTCGGTATCCTCCTCGAGGAGGAACTATATTCATATTCATATTCATTTTATTAGTATACTGGTATACAAGTCAGATACAGATTAGCAAACATTCATACATATTAGCAAACAAACATTTTTTTATCGTAAAGAAAAGATAAAATAAACAAAACAAAACGAAGAAAAAAACACAAGAATAATGTAAAAAGAAAGAAATACAAGACAAAATGCAAAGAGATCATTAAATACTTTAGCCACCATTTTAGACTTCACTCGAGTGATATTCCTCCAGTGAGTAAAACGCCTTATCTGTAAGGTAGGGGTAGAGTGGGGGAATTCCGATCAGCGGGTTATTCCGATCAGGGCATTATCTCCAAAACTGTGTACACTGGCAACACTCGCCATGGCGCGTCATCTAGCTGTCAACGTCAAACAATGACAGAAATCTTTTCTTTGGGAGATCGAATGTTCGAGTGAGTGAAATTCAGCAGTTTGTGTTTTCGGTGTATTTCTTCTAAAAAAGTAACGTCAAATGAGAATCAAAAACTTGGTGTTTTCATTAAATAACTGAATGCGCATTACCATCAATTGCTAGTTTGGTATTTAGCCTTTGTATCGAGATGCTCATGCCGTTAAATAACCTAACCTTTACATTCAAACCTTGTTTTTTTTTTAAAATACATACCTCCGTGCAATTCCGACTGGTCGGAATTGCGCTGATAGGAATTGCCCACTGATCGGAATCAGTATTACGAAAATGCCTCGAAATAGACAACGCGTGACAGAGAAGGGTTCCTAAGACTCAGATGCATTGGTTGCAGCTATAAAAGCTGTAGAAGAAAGGCAAAAATCTACCCGAGCAGCGGCTAGAGACTTTTGTATCCCCTATGGAACATTGCACGATTACTTGAAGTCAGAAAACAATCAAAGCTAGCCCTTGGACGACGTCCTACTTTTACTAAAGCTCAGGAAAGGGAAATGGCTGATCGCATTCAACTTATCCTACCACAAAGAAGAAAACCGGAACAGTCAAAAGGAAAATTCTACAAAGTTCTTCCTCTTCAGGAAATTTGCGATGATGACTATTGTGACGACATAGTACTAGAAATTAATACAGACAACGAAGACGGCTGCATCATCTGTGGAGACACGGGGCGTGACAAGGAACTTTGGTACAGGTGCATTTTATGTGCTGGAGTTTTATGTAAGGCAAATATACTTAGGTGAAAAAGGATATTTGCGATTTCTGTGTAGTTAAATAGATTTGTAGTGACTTATTTTATAAAGCAACTAGGTAGGTACAAAGTAAATAATCGTATGTGTTAAATATAAATAACTCCTTTTCTTATTTTGTGTATTTTTTTTGTTTGTTAACTAAACCTGTACCTACGTTGGGAGAAAATAAAGCTTTCTGTGTAAAAGTTCTTTTATTTGATGTTTTCTGTTCAATACGTATATGTTTTATATTTTGGAGAACCTGGTCGGAATTGCCCAAAAGGCTGATCGGAATTAAACTGTATCTGGGGAATTTCGGTCAAAAATGACTTTTCAGTTTTTATTTTTTTATTAATTTATTTTTCAATGTAAACATTGAACTTGACACTAGATTAGTAGCCAGATAAATTCTTCATATGTATGTTTATAACATGTTCATTTATGTTAAATATACAATTTTTCATAGAATAGTGATCGGAATTCCCCCACTCTACCCCTATCTCTTAAGGCGTCTCTTAAACACTTCAAAAGATTGCGCCTTCCTAATGAGTTTGTTGTAAACCGCTGGGCCGGCGATATAAGCTTGCCTCTCCGACTTGGATAATGCATGACTTACCGAACGTAGCATGCTACTGGATCTTGTTGGATAGCGATGATGCACACAATTTACTTCAAAATCGGCTAGATTTCTGCGAACTAACAGGGCTACTTCCATTATATAAATGGACGGCAGCGTCATGATGCAGAGATCTCTAAACAGAGGCGTAGCTGGCGTATCAAGCGCCACAAGCCCAATTGTGCGGACTGCACGCGTCTGCATAACGAAAACCCTCTGCCTGTCGGCTGCTCGCCCCATAACTCCTGTATCCTGTAGTTTGTTTGCGATTGGGATCTGCCGTGCTCTGGGAAAGTTCCTCGGACAGCTCTGGACGGTCTGTGCACGCCAGGCATTGCTTAGTCTAGACTGGTAAATTACCGGGAATGGTCTGGAAACGTATGTTTCCAAAGAAGTTGGTTAAGTGCTTACCTATTGTTATATGTTCCTTAGAAATGACCTGTTGGTTCCTAATGGCTCCGCGTAGCTTGGGTGGTGATGGCTTTCTTTGTGTTACCTTGGCCTGCCTAACTCACGGTTTAACTGAATTTCGGTAGCCTAGTGGAAGAGGGACTTGACCTGTCAGGGCCGCTATGATCTCTGCCTGCGGATACAAGCTGCAGTCGAACACCTCGGGCAGACCTATGCGCTTTGCGTACCTGGCTCTGCCAGCCACGCTTGGGCAGTCCGGCGAATAACAGGGGTGGAGGGGGAGTCTGGAGACGTACGTTTCCAAAACAGCGTGGGTAGCTGGTGATGCCAGGTCAATAGCTACCCTCGCGATCTAACTATCTTTAGAAACGATCCGATGGCCACCGGATCACGTGTGAGATTGGCGCGCAAAGGGCGCCAGGGTCAGCGATAAATTCCAATTGAATTACCGCTAATACTATAGTACGGCCAATATCAACGTGCACTTGGAGTCATAAATCATTAGGCCGGACCTCTCGCTCACACTCGCTGTCTTTCGCTCGCACTATGGGGATGCGTGTTTTAAAAATAATAATAGCAGTATCGATGGATTATCGATGTATCGATGGAATATCGATGGATTATGATGGATCGATGGTTGGATCGATAAAGATGACAAGAGATATCGATGGATATTATAGATTATGATGAAAATTTTCGATGGGTTTATTTGTAATAATTGGTTTAGTTAGTTTTAAACTCATTTATTAAGAAAAAATTTCATAAATACAAACTAACGTATACATGCAACAATAAAGTGAAATAAAAGTTTAAAGAATATTTAAAAAATATCTACATTAACCTAAATATTATCTTAAAATGTAACATGAAACTAAGTACTAAATATTACAAATTACATTTTAACAAAAAATACAATTATAGGTTGGTCAGGCTAAACAAATATATTAAAAAAGCTATATTTTACTCGTCATCTGAACTGCTGTCGCTGCTATCTTGTAGATTTATAACCAAACGGTGCTGGTCTCTGTAAATAGATTTTTCAAAATCAGCTCTTTGCAGATCTTCCGCGTGTTTAACACACTTGGCCCAATTTTCCTGTGTAATATTTTCGACGGCTTCGTGAAACAATTTCTCGACATCTGCTAAATTAAACGTATTGTTCTTCGAAGCGACTTCTCCTTTAACCTGAGCCCAGATGAGCTCAATAGGATTATATTGACAGTGGTATGGTGGTAAGCGTATCAATTCGTGTCCTAATTCGTTTGCCAATTGATCCAAAGCATACACTTTCGAAGGATTACTTGCTTTCACCTTACGTATTAACTCCTCTACAATCTCGGTACTTTCAAAAGCAATGTTTTTTTTTCTCAACCATTCTTGTATTTCTGCTTTCTTCGTTTTTGAATTAGGTATCTTTTCGAGCTGAACTGAATGGTAGCTTGCGTTATCGACGATAATAATATATGGCTCTTCGAGTACTTTTAAAAAACGTTCGAACCACTCCATATATGTGTCACCATTCATTTCTGTATGATAGTCTAAGTTCTTAGATTTCACCGCTCTAAACAACAATTTAGCCTCTGGAACGAAAACAGTCCTTGCAGACCCAGCATGACAAAGAATAAGTCTAGATCCCTTTCCGGTTTTCTGGTTCTTAAATCCACCTTCGTCGTTTTCGTCGTGCCACATACGTCTTCTTGAATGATTCTGGTTAACCCAGGTCTCATCGAGGTAAAATCGGGATCGAGAATCATTGGTGGTAATTAAGTTGTGCATTTTTCTTAAAAAGTCCATTCTGGCACACTTAATGTCACTCCTTTCCATTAAATATTTCCGTCCGTCGTCGCCATTTCGATATTTGTAACCTATACTCTGCAAAATGGTTTTCATGGAACTTTTTCCGCATTTAAATCCAGGTATGGCATCCTTAAATTTGTTGAGTATATTGTCCACGGTAGGATATTCTCCTTTATCATAATATGATGTGATGATACGTCTCAGCACATCGATGTCGAAGTTATCTAAATTGGTTACAGTTGCCGGCTTCTTAAACGTCTCTCTTGGTGTAGTAGGAAGCCCTGATTGTAAAACTTCTTGTTTTATTTTTTTGACAGTCCGCAAAGATACTCCACAAATTGACGCCGTCAGCTCTTGAGGTTTATTAAGATTGATGACAGAAATTTTTGCTGGGTCTCTTTTAAGTTCGTCAAAAAATGTCAAAACGTTATGGATAAGACACCGAGTTTGTATGTTAATATCGCCCTTCAACTTTAGTAATTCCACGTTACAAAATAATGTCTCCATTGATGGTTGTAAATCCTCCTTAGTTGCACTGTTAGAAATTATACTGCACCGCACTGCTCGACAGACAAACTCTAACTGACTGCCGGCAAACTACAATTGATTACAGAGCTACATTTAATTAGGTGACAATGACACAAATGCTTGAATTTGGTCGTTAAATATTTTGCAATCGCTACTTTTATCTATCAGAATATTTCAATTCATCAGTTATGCATTTCGCAACACCGTAATATATTGGCTTAGTCATTATTTATTTCTCTTGAATTCCCTTTATTCCCTGAAAGCTCATTATAATGATAGTGATGAAAGCGACACGAAGAATTTCAATTTTAATGCCATTTAAAATACCAAATCAAGAAACTCCACATTAAAAAAAATGGTTAAAAAAACGATTTCTATAAAAAAAATCCCGATGTATTTTTGTACGACATTCTAAATAATAAATATTTTTCATTTTGTTCGGCAACATTATAGGGAATTAAATAATGTAAGAAGTATAAATGTAAGCAATGATACAATGTCTACGCAACTACACATAACTTTGTAAGAGAATAAATTATTTGATTTGATTTGAGTAAATTATCGATAAGCAACGTCGACTTGTTGGACATCCTTACGCGCGTCGTCCGGCCTAATGCTTTATGACTTCAGGTGCACATTGATATTGGCCCTACAATAGGCAGAGGCAGCGCAAGCGATCACGAATCTGTGACCACACTGGAAGATGGAGTAATCCGTCCAAATCTGTTAGTAAGGGAGAGAGCTGGGTTATCTTCTGGGCCGTATAGGCGTAGCTAGACTGTGGATTGTTTCGTTCAAAATTCTTATACGCTCAGTCCATGGGAGACAGAACGTCCTGATGTTGTTATAACTCCCTGAGGTGACGGGTTCGACCGCTGTCATCGACTTCATTCTCTCTGTCGTGCGCGGAGGAAGTGCCTCGGGCGGCTCTGGGCGGTATGTGCATGCCAGGCATTGCTAATGACTGGCAAATTACCGGGGCAGTCTTTTAACGTATATTTTCTAAGAAGCGGGGTAGGTGCTGACCTATTGTCACATATCCTTGAAAACGGTCCATTGGTTACCCGATCCTGGTGAAATAGCTGGCATGGGATTGGAATGAATCAACTTGTCGCTTCATTAAATTAGAAAGTAAGTAATTATTTTTCATTATGTAAGCTTAGGCAAGACATGTAAAATGAAATAACTAAAAATTTTAAAAAAGGGCGCCACGGGTCCACGACAAAACAAGGTCACAATAGTTGAAGAGATCCGCGTAAGCGATCTTGAACTGCAAACAGCCTAGAGCGCTGAGAAATCCGGTCAAATTTGGTAGGTAGGGCGCGAGGAGCCACACTGAAAAGTCTTCGTCTTCAAAGTCGTTGCGATTTATTTCAGAGTGACTTCAGTCGTTATCCTGAGATAACGGACACGTTGACAGCAACGGACAAACTTTAACTAATTCTTAAGCGTAGCCCTGGAAAATATACCATACAATCATGTCATTCCCGAAAACGGCTAGAGAACAGCTCATGACAAAGAAAACTTAAAATTATCGAGACGTCAAAGATTTTTGGACAGCGTCACTACAGCTTTCAAAGCTTCCACTACAGCGGTACTACATTTTTATTTGTGATGTAATCACATAAATCATTTTATTTTACTTTTTGACAATGCTAATATGATTATTTTTTGCTGTTTTTAACACAAGATTTAATGTTTTTTTATTATATTTGTTTTGAACATTGTAATGAATTCTTATAATATGTTGATAATAACGTTCTGGATTTTATTACTTTCATTACATTTTTACACGACTGCCCAACAAAAAAGAAATGTAATGTGTTCAAGTTTCATATATGTATGTTTTCCGTTTCTTCATTACACCAAAAATATTTCATAAAAAACCGTAATAAAAATAATTATAAATACAATACTTCACTTTGAGGAAGACTGTGTAAGCGTGAGCAAACAGATGTTTAAAAAGAGATTAAAAAGCTACCTATTGGACGTTTATAGTGACATTAGTGGTCATAATTAAATTTGTTATACGTTTCTATCATTTAAGCTTGTAGCAATACTGGCCTAATTTAAGCATGTAGTAAGACCAGTAGTAATCCTGCTGTGCATTGTTTTTTATATTATTAAGTGTAAGACTAGTTTAGTAAGTAGAGTTTGTCTCGCCAACAAACTGTATACCAGTTTGGCGAGATTGTAATATTAAAAAAATGTATCTTTTTCTTTGAATAAATTTAATAAAAAAATAAAAAATGTAACGACATTCGTGTTTTTTTATTCTTTTTAATCTATTTACTTCGTTATTTTTTTTTTTAATAGAATCCCAACAATATAACCTTTTTTTACTATATATCTAACTAATATGTATTTGATCTATTCGACAATAACAAGTATTATGTCAAATAAATATTATCAAACTCAATGGAGAGACTCGATTTGATTCTACAAATAATACCTATGTAATTTAGATACTTTCTAACGAATAAGCAATCTTCTTTTGATTGCGAATAGAATGATGAATTTAATCATGTCGCAATTGTAAAGGTAATTAATGGTACTACTAATAAAACAATGTCTACACAAATATGTATTAGTTTTGGCGGCAATAAAAAATAATTTGATTTGATATCTTGCTCCAATAATGGCCGAAATTACGAGTAAAATCATATTGTGAATAAGCAGAACCCAGTAAAAATATCGCTTTCCAAGCTTGGTAGAAAAAAGACAAAACAAATATTTATTTGCTATTTTTACACATGTCTACATATTTTATAAGTATTTATCATATACGTATTATTACTTATAATCATTTATTATTACCCATTACTAATTATTATTTATTTTCACCTTTACTAAATATTATTTATTATTACTTATTTAAAGTTGTGAAATTATTGTTTTAACTAAAAGTTTAATTTTAAACGTAATTTAATTTTGAAATTTTGTTTTGGATGATACCTATTTTTTTAACACGCTTTTATTAGGTCGACCTGTATGTAACTAACTATGTAGTGAAATCTAAGGAAACTAACTTAACCATCTTCCAAGGATCGTAGCGTCATGAAAATTGGTAACTGTATGTAGTTCTGATGACAATACAATAATATGGTGTCGAACTGATCTGATGATGGAGTCGGAAGATATGAAGTGGAACTTCATGATGGAACATCGTATCATAGCTGTGTTTGGACTTGTTAGAAAAGTCTTGAAATGAACTTTGACCACGATTAGGTTTCAAGGTCTGATGATGTGGTTTTTACGTGCATTTATAAAAGCGTGTTTTTAGTGTTTTTTTTAAACTATAAATTTATTATAATAATATGTAATAGTGTTTTCCTTACATCAGGCTCAGCGTAGTTAGAAACGATATAAATGTTTAGTACAAATAATAACGATGTATTTTTTTGTGATAAATAGGTAAATAAATTTAATAAATAAAGCTATACCCGCGGCTCCGCCCCCGCCATAGTCTCTTTATATTTGAAATTTTGTTTTGTTTAATATTTTCTCTGCTGACTTATAGTGTATTGCATTAAGATGTTACATAAGGCAAAGGATATAACTATGTATTTACATTTTATTAGGTGACGATGCGAAATACGTTATAATATAGGCGGAAAAGTGTCTTCTCAGGACGAATAGCGCAGTGGTTAGTATTGACATTTTGATACATATCCCTAAAAAGTTATGGAAGATAGTCATCTTCAAGATAGTCATCAAGATAGTCACTTAGCTGGTATTGTCGTAAATAGCTGACTACCGAATAGCTTCTTTATAAGTGACATTTTTGGTCGCGGCAGTAGGAGCAAGAAGGATTTTTTCTGCTGGAACTGACAAGTTAACGTGCTTAAAAGAGTAAAATTTATTATTAGCGGAAGTCACGTGTCACACTACTATTTATAAGGCTCAGCAGCTAGACTACCGGGGGGTGACAGGGAGTAACATGCGACGCACATAAAGATGAATAGCTGCTGCTGTGAATATGTCCACTATTATAAGTCAAAGTACATAAGGTAAAAGAGGGAGTTACTTACAATTACATTTATTATTACATGCTGGAATGTTTCTCTATTGTTCCTTGAACATTGCTTGAAACGTAAAATTCCTACGAACTCGTGGATTTCTATATATGTACTTATATGCCCACGCCTAGGGCATAAACAATCGGTGGATGAGCGGTGTTCCTTTAAAAAACCTATCTCAAATTCCACAAGCGAAAATTGTGCACATCCATACATACATCTCGTTTAAACATAAGCTTTTCCCAATCCAGTCTGGGAAGTCCTACGCAGCTTTGTGAGTAGCTTTTATTATTTTTAATTTTACACAGTGGCGGATACATATGGGGGGCGCGAGGAACGCCCCCCCCCCCCCTTGACGTGGTGGACCCAGCACCAAGCGCGACTCACGCCCGCCTGTGTATCCATCTACACGAGAAGCTAATGGGCCCAGTGCAGTTGGGCCATTATGACCCATGTGCTGGGGTCAACTCACTGCTATTATGACCCATGTGTTAAGGTCAACTCACGGCCCAACTCACAGCTAAGCACCCATCCGATAGCCTCCACGCAGAAGTGCGAGCCCGTGTAGGACTCTGTGCCCGCGAGCCAGTACCCCTGGGAATCGCTCTTCGGCGGTTTGCGCACCGTGTTGCCGCAGCCAATTGCCTATGCATCGCGACTGATAACCGGGGGCGCATGGAAACGGCTTTTTTTCCGAAAGAGCGGGGATGGTGGCTAACCTTACGGTAACTGCTTTTGAAACGACCAATTGGGCCACCCTATGCTGAGTGGTTGGCGGGCAATGGACGCGCGCCGTGGTCCGCGATAGATTCGGTAGATACTGAATCACCGCTAAGTAAGGAAGAGGACTGCGCAAGCTACCTCGAACCCGTAACCGGTCGGAAGGCCGAAGAAATCTGGCCTAAACTAGTAGTAAGGGCGTGAGGCCGCCCTCTGGGTGCAAACCCAGTGTGTAAGGCGTTGTCTTCTTACGGGCGAGTGGCTTAACTAAACAGTGGACTGTTTCGTCCTGGTCTTCTACGTTTACCTTTTACAAGGAACGTTTACAAGGAAGACAGAACGAATAATATTGTAAAAACATCCTGGAGTGACGGGTTCGCCTGTTGTACTTGCATATTTAGCATGTTAGCCTTTGCATGTAACTTGTTGAATTGTTTTTACACCCATAGCTCAAGAGCTTTTACCTCCCCCCCCCCCCCCCTATAGAGTTTTTTCTGTATCCGCCACTGATTCTACATCAATGCATCATTCTATAAACGAGTTATTTAAAAGTATTGTAAAAAAAACAATCAAATATTAATAATATTATACAATTCTATCCTATGTTGTGTTACTACCAATGTTATTTGGTTACCACTACCAAATAAAAACTCTTGTAAATATCATATAATCTTAAGGTGACATGACACCTGGGAACAACCAACTGCAGAATTTTAGTTTTACGGTTTAAAAAAAATATATAAGCGTTAATTTAAAAAAGTTTCTAAGCGAATCCCTCGATAAGGAACCAATTTACAATTTGAACTCAAGAAAGTTGCTCATTGCCTTGAACATTGAGGCTTTAAACTGATTTCGAAAACTTTCAGGCGCGATTACTCCTACAATGTAAGCGGTGAGTGTATTTTATTTTATTGTCATTAAATTGACTGGTTAATTCTCTAGCGTCGCGCTTAGCCATATTTTTTATTCAGGCCCTAAATTAATTACGAATAATTAAAACGTGAGAGCGCTCTGAGAGTTACGCTAAATATGCTTTGTCATTAACACCCTTGCACCACCACTGCGCAAAGATAGTTATGCTGTGCTAGCGCTGCGATAGAAAGTTTAGTATGCGCCCGGTGCCGGCGCGAGGGGCCGTGTAATCGTGCCTGACGCTTCGTCATCGCTGGATTTTTATTGGTCGAACCCTACAAAATTGACCCTGCCTATTTCTTTGCGTGTCCGCTCATTTCGGATATTTTTCTAAGGTCGCAGGTCGCCTTAAGTGTAAAAGAGAATGGACATTTTGGGCCCCCTTTTCCAATAGCTATAAATCATACACCAATGGATCTTTATAAGAAAAATAAATTAATAGTTTAAAAAGAAAAACACTAAAAACACGCTTTTGGGCTATGATACGATTCACATACACACGGCTATGATACGATATTCCATCATGGAATGCCAGTGCCTATCTTCCGGCTTCATCATTAGACCTTGAAACCTAATCGTGGTCAAAGTTCATTTCAAGACTTTTCTAACAAGTCCAAACACAGCTATGATACGATGTTCCATCATGAAGTTCCAGTTCATATCTTCCGACTCCATCATCAGATCAGTTCGACAGTACCATATTATTGTATTGTCATCAGAACTACATACACCTGTCGATTTTCATGACGCTACGATCCTTGGAAGATGGTTAAATTAGTTACCTTAGATTCCATTACATAGTTAGTTACATACAGGTCGACCTAATAAAAGCGTGTTAATATTACTAGATCGACTGATCTCAATTGTGAGCCCTTTCTAAGTTATATCCTATTAAATGTGGCTAATTGCCTGATGTCCACTAAGGCAACTAATACATACAGGCATTGTATTTTTAATAACTGTTTAAACGAAAACCATCGCAGAATACCCGAAATGGTATAGCAGTTCCCAATCCAATCCGAGAAATCCTTCGCAGCTATGTGAGTAGGTTTATTATATTTAGGTCTCCATCAAAGCATCACCCTATAAACGAATGTGGGTAAACAAAATATTCACAACTAGCTGACCCGTGCCCACTTCTTTGGGCGGTAAAACTTTTTAGTTGTGATGAAATTATGAGTGTGGTTTGGTTAGTACTGAGTGCTATGATTTATTTCCTGATTGCCAAAAGGGTTATATTTTTACTGCATAGTATGTATGTATTTGCATGCCAATTTGACTATATTACCGTTATTTGTGTGTGTCTTCTTGTGAGTGTCTTGTTTGTGAGCGTATTATCTCTTTAACTATTTATGCAGTAAAAGGGAAGTTGTATGCAGTAAGAAGGAAAAGTCTTTTGTTTTAAACGTTTGAGACGATAAATTTACTTATTTTGATAATAATTCATAATTGTTGACCAATAAACATGACCTAACGATTTAAATTATTTTTTTAATATAAAATACTACTTTTTGTTACTAAAATATAAAAGTTAGGCATATGCTGTCGCTGAATTTTTTGTAGGCATTATCAATCTCTACAACTTTTCTCTAGAACTTAATTATATATCTCTCATCGTTAAGGCAGCGTTAGTTAGAAACATTTTCGTTCGACCGTTTTTTTCGACTTACTTTGGAATTCCGACTACCACGAAAAAGTCTTTTCATTTTTCGGATTAATATATAACCTATGACACTCACAAATAATGTGGCTTTCTATTGGTAAAAGAATTTTCAAAATCGGTTTAGTAGATCCAGAGATTACTTCCTACAACATCACAAACTTAACCTCTTTATAATATTAGTATAGATAACGCTGACGGTTTGCCCAGATATTTGGTGTACAATGTTTAATAACAAGAACTATACGCCATAAAATTATTTTCGCATCAATCTAGCGCCCCATACAAGGCTATGTAAGTATTAAACTTAGGCTAAACTTGGTGATAAATAATTCAATTATGCGTAAGCCCTCCAAAATAGTAGCGGCCGCTACGTCGATAGTGGCATAATCCCCAGATAATCGAACTGGAGGTGCAGATAACATTAATTACGTTTTGAACGAAAATATGAGCCTAATGGTTATACTGAAAGAATTTTAAAAACGTCGTGTCTACAAATTAATAGAAACAAGAAAAGATGAAATGTCTCAGCTGTCGTAAATATTTTCACTCAAAATAAATCTTTTTTTTTTGAGACAGGCACAGTATACCGAGAGAACAGAAGACGCACTCTTGAGCCACATGGCGATGCAGGGATAGGGTGCGAGGGAAGTGAACGTCTCTCTCTAGATACGTCTCGGTAAACGCTTTTGGTTAGCGTAACGCGCGAGTGAATGTTGGCGTTTTTTGGCCGTTTGAATATCCGTGTCGGCCGAGTAGCGGATATAAATCGTCCATATGCGATCCCTAAGGATTCGTGACGTAGCACGCTTCGATTTAAATTTTGTTTTAAAAGAAGGTACTGTTTGGTATACTGTGTCTTTGGTCTACGTAAGTATGATCACGTGTCCGAAGGTTGCCAGTACGCCTAAAGAGAAGTTATCATATACTTGCTCTCATATCGTGTACTGCCACAATCTACAATAT
Organism: Micropterix aruncella; assembly: GCA_944548615.1. Taxonomy (NCBI): domain Eukaryota; kingdom Metazoa; phylum Arthropoda; class Insecta; order Lepidoptera; family Micropterigidae; genus Micropterix; species Micropterix aruncella. Next base: position 3,008,509 of record OX155955.1, read on the forward strand.
CCTTTAGATGCCCTCCGAAAACGACTTGGCAGAAAAGCACCGACTATCGGTGATTGCCATAAAGCAACAAGAAGAAGAAGAGTACAATACCCTATCTCCACGAGCTTACGGTCTCGTACTTCAGTCAGCCTCTGACAATTTACATACAATTTCTTGTCCTAATAATGATTTCTACACCTACTTTTTCTGCGTCTATGCTGCAAGACTCTGGAACGATATTTCATCAAATATACGAAACTCGCTTTCATTAGAATCCTTCAAGATTCACCTCAAAAAGTACTACTTTTCTAAGAAGTAACAATTTCTTCCCTCTCTCCTTCCTCTCTCCCAATTTCCTTTCCTAGGGCATTCTTAGTTTTAAATACAGTAGTTTTTAAGTTATGCAGACCAACTTATCTCTCTCCTCCGATCACCATCATCACCATCACCACCACAATCACCACCATAACCATCACTATAATCACAACCATCACCATCATCCCCACCACCATCACCACCGCCACCACCACCATCCCCACCGTCGTCGTCGTGATCATCATCGTCATCTTCATCGCCATCATCATCATCATCGTCATCACAATCGTCATCATCATCATCATTGTGATTATTATTATGGTTAGAATGTCTTGGGTGTCATGGCTTCAAGGCAGTTATATTGAATCGCAAATGCCCAAATTATCAATTAAAACAATGGTGTCATATAAAAACAAAGACGGCAATCTCCACAATGTGTAAATTGAACTAATGATGCAAAATTATTTATCTGTAGACCACAAATTTTCCGAATAACATTGGACCCGACAATAGCGGCTAAATCCTATACTTTTTGCCGTGTTTCGCATCAAAAGCGGAAATCTTCAATGTTGTTTGTTTCAAACATGGCAACTTCCGAATTAGCCAATCAGAAAAGAGCATTTAGTATGGCGGACACACTCGAGTACATAACAAATCCAGCAATGTCTACTATGAGTCACGATAATAACGGCAATCTCCTTATGTTCCTTTCAAATGCGGAAATCTCCAACCACTTATTGCTTTTAACTATTTATTTACAACCATTTGTTAAACTTTTTGCGTTTTATCATAATTTTAACTTCGTAATGGTATAATTAGGATATCTCTTTTATCTGCGTACTGTTTCTGTTAATAATAAAATGTTTCTTTCGTTTTCTGAAAATACAAGTTTTATGGAGATTGCCGCCTTTGTTTTTATATGACACAATTGCAATACAAAATTGCATCCGAGGAAAATCTAGATGTGCGACCCTGGATTATTGCTCGCCAACAATACTTTAACTTTCCGTGGACGCTCATTACTGCTAACAGTGCCAAAATGGCGAAAATCAATTTGCCTTATTAGGACGTTGTTTATGGCAGTCCAGCATATAGTATAAAGAGATCTTTGACCTCCACTTACTACGAACTGAGTCGACCCAACGGCGGTCACAGGGTACGCTGAAGATAAAAAGTATACTTTTAGGTTAAAATAATATAAAAAATCTGTTGTGTCACCCTAAGACTTTCCCGGCAAGTAGTCAAGGACTGATTTCATCTGAATATTATTTTCATAAATGAAATCGATGAGCGCCCTCTTTCGGCCGGCGGATGAACCCTGTAAGGGTTCCGTTGCAATTGAGATACCCGTCTGAGCAACTTTTTCGTGAGTTCTCTGTTCTTGACGTTCGGCAAACATTTGCTAAAACAATATTACTCTATTATCACAAACATAAAGAATTGCACCAGCAAACAACCCATAAAATCATAACACGAGCGATAACTAATAGTAACCACATAGTGCCCAAACTGAATAGTACCCATGCACAGAGACATTTTCTATAATTGGCACCGTCGTTGTTCAATAAAACTAAGGATATACCCGGCATTTATACTAAATAGGTATAAATATAAAAATAAATGTAAACAAAAAAAGACTGGTTGATCACCCATGGAAGGAATGAAACTGAAAAACTAATTTGCTTTATTCCTAGCTAACTTACCATTCCTAACACATTATTATTCACCTACCGTATATTTATGATTTGCATGCTTTTTGTTCTTTATATTATTATTATCACATACCTTTTGAGATTATTTGAAATTTTATTTTTACTAAAATTTCAGTTTACTTGATTCTATTTTTCACGGCATTCTTCAGCGTATTATTTTTTCATTTCTGAGCCTACCTTAGTGCGGACGTCTCGTGCGATCCAGTTATGTTAGGTTTAATTTATTTGTATCTGATATTATGATTTTTTGTAAAATAAAGAATTTGAATTTGAAAATTTGAATTGCCTCGGGAGGCGCGGTTCGTTTCTAGGCTAAACGCCAAAATGTTATTTCGGCCCAACAAGGCATCTATGTACCAAGTTTCAAATCTTTAAGTCCAATATTTCGAGATTGGTATATGACTAGGGCGCCCCCTGGTAGACCGATTTCAACCACAATATTTTCAACTCTTGCCATGACCAAATGATGCTTGCATGACGAATTTCAGTTCAAACAATTAAGTCTTCATCTTGAAAAAAAATGCGTTTTCACAAGACTTTCCTTCCTCGTTAGCAGGTAAGCCGGGAAAGTAATAGTTTTTTTAAAATTTATAATATTTTTGATTAAAATAATAATGTATCGTCAATGCACTATATTTGGGACTAGCACGTAACTTGAGACAAAAAACTTGTTTCAGTTTTAAAGGTCTGTCAACTTTACATGTTTGGCAACACTGTCAGATTATGGTTTTCTGGTGAGAAGAAGGTAGGTATCTCCTCTGTGTTCGTCTCTAAACCTGCTAGAAAGAACGTAAGTACTTCCCATGAACTATTTTTAAATTTGACTTCCAAAAAGTTACGAAATATTATGCGACTAACTTTGATTGTACTTCTGAAGATAACCGGATTTCAAAGTTAGTTATAGTGTAATTTTATAGGTTATTTCATTGTGTAAACATGGCCGACATGTTGACAGCTGGATGTCAGGGTTGCTAGTGCTAGACAATAAAATCCCCAAAATGTATAGTTGTAAGTAAATGGAGACAATTGTCTCAAATTAACAGCATTGTCTCAATTTAACCAATGTCTCAATTTGCATGTCACTGCCTCAAATTTTGAACATATTTATATGCATATGCTTTGGTTTTTATAGAGCCACCAATAATGAATACACTAAACCGGAATCGAAGATGTCCCGGACGAAAAAAATACCAAAGATACGCTAAACCTGGCAGTCGCTGCGATTAGAAGTGGTATGGTACTACGTGTTGCAGAGGAGAGATTTAAAATACCAAGAGCGACTCTCGACAGAAAAATGCGCCAAAAAATATAATATATACAGGCTGATATATAAAGTCTGAAATATAATATATACGGCATAGAAATAGAAATAGAAATATTTTTATTGTCCGAAATTGTGGTGGTACATTTATGGTGATAATGCGTAAAACTATGTATCTCACAATTACCTGTTATTAAAACAGATTGACAAATTTACTTATCTGCTAAATTGACTTATCTGCTAATTATAATACCTTATTAAAAATGTAATTATTTCACTGGTTTAACATGAAAAAATCTAAACAGACCGGATAAGTAGAACTAATAGTAGAAGACAATTAGAAAAAATAATTCACCAATAATATAAAAAATAAAGAAAAAATCAAAATCAAGGAATAATCAAAATTCCGCCTATAAATACGAAATGTATATAATTCAAAATGTAACAGTAGAAAACAATTAATAAAAAATAATTCACCAATAATATAAAAAAAATTGAAAAAAAATCAAAATCAAGGAATAATCAAAAATCCGCCTATAAATACGAAATGTATATAATTGAAAATGTGTAATCTTCCTAATTGAATTATTGTAAAAACAAAATGAAAATGCATGCCTACAATATAATATTATGAGAAATATTCGTTTAATGTGTAAAAGCTTTTATCGATAAGCCATTTTTTCAACGCTGCGGTAAACCCTTTTCCTTTTACTTCTCTGATATTTGCAGGTAGGTGGTTATAGATTTTTATTGCATAGTATAACATTCCTTTTTTAAATAGAGTTAAATTTGGCTTGGGTGCTTGTAGCTCATGTTTATTTCGTGTGTTATAGCCGTGTTCAACATTGTTTGTTTTGAAATACTGATCGTGGTCCCTTATAAATTTGCAGGTTTCCAAGATGTATATCGATATAAACGTTAGCACAAACTCCTTTTTAAATAGTGGTTTGCAGCTGTCAGTCTTTGGAATTCCACATATTATTCGTAAGCATCGTTTTTGTACTATGAATATTTCCTCTGCGTTTACCGAATTGCCCCAAAGCGTAATTCCATATTTTATGCAGGCGTAAATATATGCATAATATGCCATAAAGGCTGTTTTTTTATCTGTAGTTCGTTTTAAAATCCTTAGAGCGTAGCAAAATTTCGAAATTTTTATTTTTACATCTTCGACATGGGCTTTCCAGTTCAAATTACAGTCGATTGTTATCCCTAGTAATTTGAATTTTTGCACCATATCAATAACCTGAGCGTTATGTTTAATTTCGAATTTGTATTTTTGTGCTTGATAGGAATGAAATTGCATACATTTTGTTTTTTCCGCATTTACACTTAAATTATTTGACCCTAACCATTCAGTTACTTCTATAAAGCTTGTATATAATATATACAGGCTGTTTCTGCAAAGAGACATAATTTTACGGGTTAATTCTCTCTGAAAAACCCTTTTATTTTAAACCTTAACTACAATTTTATGGGTTTTGCTTTCCCGGCCCACCGACTACGACAACAACCGACAACGAGGTAAAGTATTGTGAAGGGGCAAAATTTTTTTTCGAGATGAAAACTGAAATATCAATTTTGAGCCCTCCTGAGACGATTAAGACCATTTCTAGTTTGGCGTTTGGCTGTGTGCCTGTGTGCGTGTTTGAATTAGACGTAATTGTTAATTACGTTAATTAGACGTATTTCATTGATGAATGACGGGACTCCTTGGTATAAACTACAAAATTAGGTATTTTTGGTAAATATTTTTAATAAATTAATTAATAGTTTAAAAAAAACACGCTTTTAATGGTCTTCCACGACTATGATACGATATTCCACCATGGAATGACAGTTCCTGTCTTCCGGCTTCATCATCAGACCTTGAAACCTAATCGTGGTCAAATTTCATTACAAGACTTTTCTAACAAGTCCAAACACAGCTATGCTATGATGTTCCATCATGAAGTTCCAGATCATATCTTCCGACTCCATCATCAGATCAGTTCGACAGTACCATATTATTGTATTGTCATCAGAACTACATACAGCTGCCAATTTTCATGACGCTACGATCCTTGGAAGATGGTTAAATTAGTTACCTTAGATTTCATTACATAGTTACATACAGCAGGTCGACCTAATAAAAGCGTGTTAAGAATATGTTTCCTGCGGTTTACGATCCCCTCCCAGCCCGCGACTCGAAGCTTGACAAGCATGCTTGATCGTCTAGAGAGCCCTCAAAGCTTGAAACAATCTCCCAAACATAATCCAGGGTTACCGACACAAGCAGGGCAAGAGTATTTTGAGCATTGTCGACAAATCTTTCTTTGCACTTCTCTATTCTTACCATATGGTCCTGGCCAAAGAAAATATAATAATGGTCTTGTCTTTGGGTCACTAATTTTAGGGGCTAAATTGAAACCAACATCAAATTTCATTTTTACACGCTTCATTAGGTGGTTTCGTGCAGCTTGGACTACAAGATCCATTTTGTTCTTGGATCGGCTTAACTCACGATTCAGCTCCTATTCAGAAGCCTCCTCGAGTGGAGAAGGCTACCCCGGGTAAGACTCCTGTGTCTCAGGCCTCAGAGCTGGTGGACCGGTTTCTCCCGGCGCCACTGGACGGTTTGCGCACCGGTCGGCGATGCAAATCTGTTGTGAATATTGACTAATTGCTGAAGGGGTCTAGAGACTATGGAAATATATTGTTTCCTAAGCAACGGGGGTGGATGTTGACCTGTCGTCATGCCACTCTTGAAATGACCTTGGGCCACTCGATCCTGTGTGGCACGACGGGCAAAGAACGCCCAGGTCCGCGATAAATTCAAACTGAATTACCGCTGCAATACAACAGGTAGAGATTGCGTAAGCTACTTCGGACCCGTAACCAGTCTGGAGGGCGGAGGTATTCTGCAGGTTAATTCCAGACGGAGATATCCTGCCAAAATTGGTAGTTAGGAGGTGAGGCTGCCCGCTGGGTATCTTTCCGGTGCCTCGCCGTAAGGCGTCGGTCTCTAACGGGTTGCTGGTGAACTAGACAGTAGCTTGTCTTGTCCCCAAGTCTTCTACGCTCATCCCATGGCTGAAAGAACGATCTATATCATTATACCAGCCTGGGGTGACGGGTTCGCCCGTTGTAGTCGACACCGCCCTACTACTTCAAATATAATAATTGTTTTAAACCAGTATTGCCCTGGCGGCTGCTTTTTCCTTACTGACTGATAATTGCAATTCAATATCATTGCACACAGTTTGCAGTCGGTCTCGAATGGGTTAATGTGCCACACCACCGTACACATATTTTTGTGGACAGGGAGAAGGTTATAGAGACATCTTTAGTATATCGCTTTGACAGCTAACTTCCTGCTATCTCATGTTTATCCATAATCTTTGTTTCACTTAGTATTATTTGTTTAATGTGAGCATTAGTTTACTTATGTAAAACAGTTTACTTATGCTAGACAGCACCTAACAGAAACACCAATTAATGCAGACATTCACTCGCACCATACCCGCGGTAGCTCCCTTTTATGCATTAAATTCTATAATCTACTCCCTACAAAATTTAAACAGCTGGAGGACATAACATGTAAAAAAACATCAAGGTGATGCTGATAGGCCACCCTTTCTATAATTTGGCCTAATTTGAGGGCCATGATTTTTCAAATATTGTGCCCATTTAAATTACTTAAAAAAGTAGAGCCTTATTGTCTGATTATTTTATATGGTCTTATATCTGTACTTTTAGTTTAAAATGCATAACGTAGATTTAATTTGATTATTTAACATTTTACTGACAATTTGAATATTACGATAAATAATTTTACTACGTATCTTTCCGAATCACTAACTACTTCAAATATTAAGCTTCTATTTTGATTATTTATATTAATAGTTTGACAATCTAGTAGTTAATTCTTGACTAACTATGTATGTTCAGTAAAGAGTAGTAACGAAACTTACTACATAACCCAATTATTTTGACACGTCCAAGAGCGGTCTTTAGCCGCCAATTGGACACGACGAAAATGTAATGTAATGTAAAGTTATTATGGACTTGTAAACTCTATATTTAATATTCAAAGGCGAATTGGACTCGTATTTAATGCTCTTGAATAATATTTCAAATAAATAAATAAACAACTGTCATTTGTCCACCCTAGAACGGGCTAGTCCCAGTTGGGTGACAGAAACAAATAAGCAAAAGTTAAGGTTTCGCCATTCGGTTCCTGTTATTTTTGTAAGCTAATCAATGTTTTATAGTAATTAATTCTTAAATAAATAAATAAATAAATGTGATGGAAATAAATAAATAATACAAATAATAGAAATATTTTGGCAAAGGTAATATAAATACAATATGTTTACACTTCGAATGCATGGACAATTGAATAGTTTTGCCGTTTTGGTGGATACATGCATATATAGAATTAGATAATAAAGTACGTTTAGATACATTTGTGATTTCTGTGATTCTGCATTTGCTGCGGCGCAGAGAAAAGTATGACTTCTGCATAGCCGCTAAAACGAGCACGTTCCCAATAGACCAAGAGCCAGCGACAAAAAAGAGCAAGAGTTATGGAAAAGCTGATACTTTCAGATCAGACAGTATTTTGGCCATAGAATGCAGTGGTGTCCCAGTATCAGCAGGCCAGATACCGGGACACTGGCGCTGGCATACTAGGAAAGGTGTAATTTTAACTGGTATCCCCAAACAGTTTTAGAAAAGCTGAAAATTAATCAGTAGACAGTGGATGCAATAAAGAACTCAAAACATATCGATCAGACTGCTTTATAGTGGAACGCGTGGCATCAGCATCTCCATACCATTATATTAAGCGATTTCGGTCATTATATTGCGTGGCAGTTGACCGATGCGTCATACACCGATGCGTGGCAGGTATAGAGATGCTGACGCCAAGGGTTAGATAATGAAGCAATCTAACCATATATTTCGAGTTCTTTATTGCATTCAGTGTCTACTGATGAATTTTCAGCTTTTCAAATATTTTGGGGGTAGGTACTATTTAAAATTTCCCCTTACCTAGTCGCCAGCGCCAGGTTTCCCGGAATCTGGCCTGCTGACTATAGCCCGGCATTCTATGGCCAAACTACTGTCTGATCTAAATGTATCAGCTACTCAAAAACTCTTGCACATTTTTGTCCCCGGCTCCCAAACTACAAAAGGAGCAAATTCTAGCGAGGGCCTTAGCACCTTCTATTGAACTGTCAACTTTAGAGATGTGCAAATGGCGATGTTACCGTATTCGCCTTCTTAAAATTAAAAATGTGTCTATTTATTGAAAAATATATAAAATATTTGGACGTGATCTTGTTATGTTTTTACTCTGTATTTTAGCAGTGTCAGTTCTCATTTCGGCCAATTCCCCATACAAAGGCAGACAAATGTTTTGAAACGTTTTTATTCATTATCCTCCTAATTTTATACTAATATATTTTTTAAATACTACTCGTTATGTTCATTTCAGGGATATATATAGTTTTATTGGGAGATGATGACCTAAAGTTCGCGATAAACCCAGAGACATTGATTGAAATCGTAATTAAAAATATTTTTTTATTAAAAATATTTAATTCAAATATGTTGGAACATATCCAGAATCAGCAATACATTAGAAAAACAAATGGGGGGTGTCAAAAACAACGGGCGAATCTGTCACCGCAGGGAGTTATAACGGCATTAGGTCTTTGTATCTCTCATGGAGTGAACGTGAAAGATTTTAGAGAACAAAGGACAGTTCTCTGTTTAACTCCACCGACAAACCCGTAAGATACGCCTCGCTCCTTTACTACCAAATTTGGACGGCATCCTACAGTCTAGTCATAGATTTGAAATCGCTTGCGCTGCTTCTACCTGATGTTAGCGATCATTCAGTTCAAATTTATGGCGAACAGTGGAGCCCTTTGCCGTCCGGCGCATACGGGATTGGGTGGCCAATGGATCGTTTCAAAGGTAGTTGTCATAAGGTCAACTACCACACCCGCTGTTTAAGAAACATACGTTTCCAGCCACCCTTCCCCGTTATTCGCCGGAGTGCACAGTCGATTGGTAAACGCCGCACGATGCGCGAACCGCCCAGTATCGCTCGAGGTGTTTCCCCAGTTTGGAACAACCGATCCCACCTGTCAACGAATGGGCTTACAGCCGGAGATATGATTCACAGAGTCCTTTCCTCTTCGAGGAGGCTACCGGATGGGAGCTGAACCGTGAGTTAAGCCGACCCAAGATATCAAACGGGCCATCAGGCCCAAGCAGCACGTAACCGTTAGATACAAAAATATTAGTTCTAATATAGGTAGTTGCCTGCTGTTCAGCGAGCGCTCTATAATTTCAATCCAATATCGCAACAAAAGCAAGAGGCCCTCCAGACCTCTTAGTTAAATGAAAAGAGCCGATGCCAGAACGAATGGATACGTCGTGAATACTTAGGTTGTAGATCAAATAAAAGTGGAGATCAAATTAAGGTTTATATAAATTAATCCAGATTCTAATTAATTAATTCTGGAACAAATTTTAGAAAAAAAAATACATCCAATTTAACAAAAAACATCCCTTCACAGCTATGCTTAGTACCACAATCAGATTCCATTCCACGAATTTATCGAAAACGTTGTCTAGCACGAAAGGCCGGAACAAGTATATTTTCAAAATTCATTTAGGTACGTCCAATAAATAGTTTCGCTTGACCAGCAGAAGCTTAACCAGAACTCGATATGCCAGCACTTGCAACAGTTTCGAAAGCAATCGAATCGAAAGACATCGGACAGTAAACCTAATTTGATAATTTAGTTTAATTTCTTGCTATGGATTAGGTAACTTAGTTACAATTATGTTTTAGGCCAGACGCGCACTGGTACGTTTTTTTACGCCGAATAGAAAAAAACGCATTCTTGAAGTTCGCGTACTATGGTGGAATGTTCGGACTTATTCGTCATTCGTTGTGTATGAAAATCTCTTCTGGCGATCTGCGTGATAATTTCGGCAGCGCTCGGGGTGCTATATAACACTATAGTGTGGAAAAATCCGTGCGGTGACGCACCGCACGGATTTTTTCTGTAGTGCGCGCGCATGTCATTCATATTTCACAGATTATCTGAAAATAAAACGCACGGAATTTTACTGTAGTGCGCGGCTAGCCTTACATTGTAAATTGTAATGTTATTTGTGAATTGCTTTAATTTAAATTTCATTTGTTAAACGAACAAAACTAAGCTTAGCTGCAAGTCCGTAGACACATTTCTTTTCATCCAAAAATATATCAATGTTGTCACATAAAAAATAACATTTCTACAGGTCTAAGGAGGGTTTTGTGGGTTTCGACGGTATAGCTTCATATTCAACAATCTTTAATTATTCTTGTGAATAACATGATTGGCGGAATAAAATAGGTTCCGGGTTCGATTCCCGGCTGGGTCACAATTTTCCGTTGGGATAAAAATTAACTGAATTGCATTTCCAATTCTGTCGATGTAATGCAATAACAAGACATACACTTACATGTTACACGGACAGGCACTTATCCATATAAACACTTGATAGTAGGGTTAGTTGTATGAGATTGTCGTATGATGATAAACCAGCCGATTGCAAAATATCACAATACACACCGTGAGTTGTTAGTTACCGGCATCCTTAAAAGGGGTGAATCAGTACAAGTAAAAAAGCAACTTTTAATAAAAAAAAAAATAGTATTTTTTCTATTAAAAATAGTATTAAAAGCATTGGACATTTAGCGGTAAGTAAAATATCGCTAATATTGTTTATTAGCGATATTTTACCTACCGCTAGACGCGCGGCGCGATCGACGCTTTTCAAACTTTCTTTCTATACACTTGATTAACAAAAATTGACTAATGATTTACCTACGAATTTGACTAAAAAAAACATATAAAAAATATCAAAACCTGCTTACTTACTCGTACTAATTCACTCCTTTCAAGGATACCGGTAAGTAAAAACTCACCTGTAGATTAGATACAAACAAACAAATAATTTGGCGGAATAAAAAAGTCTCCAGCCATTCAATTAGTTATCGATATCGTTGCCTACACGTTAACCTCCCCATGATTTCAACAAAATGCGATATCGGTCACACCCGTACGTAACAGCTGTCAGCAGTGTGGCCAGATGTGGTATTTTTGCGACCACAATGGTATTTTTAGCCCAACCATTTCGTCTTTGATATTTTTAAAAATGTAGTATTTTTCAGCATTAAAACCAAACTATATTGTGCAATGGCAGGATGGTCAGGAGAGGTATCTAAATAGTAATTATACCTACAAAAATCAGTCATGCCACCCCAAGATTTTCCCGGCAAGTAGCCAAGGACTGATTTCATCTGAATATTTATTTAATTTAAAAAATAATGATAGCCCTCTCTCGCTCGGTGAACGAACCCGGCTAGACTACGTTCCATATGTTGGCCCTTAACCAAGAAACGAACCGCGTCACTCGAGGCGTCACTATTTTATATACATGTATGGCGTAATTTAAATAACATTATAGTAGGTAGGAGATATTTCATCCATAATTTCAGAATGTGATTTTGGCCAAACAAAACATTCTTCAGTCCAATATTCCTCCAATATTTCGAGGATGATATATGACTAGTGCGCCCCCTGGTCGACCGATTTTAACCTTTTCAACTCTTGCCATCAGGCACGTATCCAGACTTCAATTTCGGGGGGGGGGGGGTGGAGGGGGGCTTCATTGAAACAACGTGCGCGGCATCCACAAAACTTGAATTTGCGAGAGTACAATGAAGCGAAAATACGCCGCATTTCGGGGTTTAATCCCAACTACCCCCCCCCCCCCTCCCCCTTTGGATACTTGCCTGACAAGGTACTTAAGTCGCGGATTCTCCCTGATTCTCATTTTTCTCGACTTTTTTTTTTACTAAAAAAAAAATCGGAGGGAAGCGCGTCCCCTGTGCCTCCGCCCCTCTGGACGTGGGACAGGGCACGTCCTTGCTTGCCACGACCAAATGATGTCTGCATGCCAAATTTCAGATCAATCGGATGAAACGTTTGGGCGCTTAAAATGAAATAAAATGGTTTCAATCGCGACGGAATTAGACCAGGAAGAAAGCATTAGATAAGGAAACACACACACAGACCGACAGCCCTACGTTCAATCTGGCATCAGTTCAGTCCGCGACCTTGATCCGCGAACTGACTGATGGACTGATAGAAATTATTAAAATGTATGAAAATCCGTCCGTAGAACGCGCAGGTAACGGCCGTCGAGCTTTCGGGTGACCGTGGCCCGCGCGGTTCTACAAGTAAACGCAGTTCTACAAGCATACGCAGCGGCCGCCGCGACTTAACCGCGCCCGCGTAAATCGCATCGTGACAATTGCGACTCAATTCTACCGAGGCCGCGGGCCTGCAACCGCGGCGGGCGCGTGTGAAAACCGCGCCGCGAGTTCTCGCCTTTATCTCGAAAAAAAAGCGCTTTCTAATACTTTAACCTACTTGTCGGTTGTAGGCTGGTAAAGTAATAAAAAATCAATAAAAATCTCAATTGAAATTATGCATAGGTACATATCCTACATTATCGTCTTGTAGTATATTTGTAGTATTGTCAGCTATTACATGGAATAGAATGGTATTTTTTCCTATGAAGCCGGTGGTATATTTCCTTTTCCAAATCTGACACATTGGATGTCATAGTCGCCTTTTTCGTGAACATCGAGTTGATCGAGTTGCTTTTTGTATTTTATTCGTCTTTGAATGATATTCGTCCGTTTTCGCATATTTTACGTGATTTTGGATTGATTGTTGTTTGTTATCAGGCGCGACGCGGGTCGTTTGCGCGCAGGAATGCGCGAATTGCGACGACCAAAATAATAATGACTTCATCCGTTCGATAGTTTGCGTTTTATGTTGTGATTTCCAGCTAAAATGGTGTTCGAGTCCGTTGTGGCTGATCTTTTGAATAGGTTCCTCGGCGACTATGTCGAGAATCTAAACAGATCGCAGCTGAAAATTGGAATATGGGGAGGTAAGCGCGACGCATTTTGCAGCTCTTTAAATGTCAATCATTTTATAGGTTAAGTAGGTATAAATAATAGTGATAGGAATTTAAAAGAGCGATTTTTTTGTCAGTCGGATTCACAGTAGACACTTCAGGCGTCCCTCATCTCAACCGTACCTTAAGTTTGTTGTTTATTTGCAGCAATTGCAATAAACATAACGTATAAACAGTACTACACGTTTTAGACAGATACTAACTAGATACATAAAAACATTTTACAGACACTAGATAGAACTACCTCTGCTACCTCGCCTATTTAAAAAAAAAAAAAAGACAATTCAATCATTTAAATCTGATTCAAGATCGTGTCGGTTTATGATTTTGCTTTTTATGATGGGTTTTAAAAAAAAAATTAACCTACCATAGGAGTTTATTATTTAAAAAAAGGAATTATTGCAGTAGGAACCTTTCTCAAAAATAGGAAAAATAAAGAAATACAACTAGATTCTATCATTCTAATGCTAAATGTGAAAGACAAAAGCTTCGGACAAGTAAAATTTAAAAACCAAAATTTACATTAAAAAAAAAAGTTTTTTTCAAACTCAGTTTTTGGGTTGTTTTTAGGTTGGGTTTAAAGGTTGTTTTTTACCCTTCAGGCCTCGGCCCCTCAGCCGATTGACAAGTTGATGTCCCAAAAATTTTCTGTAAAAATTAGTAAAAAAATTGAATTATGACACTGTCTCACCAAAACATTAATTACTGCCAAACCACTCTATCCATAATTAAAATAAAACATATTAACATAATAAAACATAATAAAATAAAACAAATTAAATTAAAATAAAATTAAAACAGGGCCCTCACGCTGAATCGTGTTGTGGCCGATATCGGCCAATTGGGGCCTGAGGGGTTAAAAAAAACTAATATAACCTACCGCCAAATAGGTGTTTATGTATTATTAAAAAAAAACTAACTTAACCTACCTAAATGTATGGGTTTGGCGCTTCTTTGAATGTCCATATCTCGCTTATTTATTGAGACCGAATAAAGATTATTACAGATTCGGAATCAGCGTGGTGAATATAGTCGGGTGACGTTAAAAAATCTAAAATGTAGAACTGGTAGCAATACCTAATAATTACCTACTAATAGTCTACATTGTTAAAGTTTCAACGTCACCCGACACATTTATGCATTGTATTTTTACACTAATGCCTGACAAAAAAGGAGTGTAATTTGTTCAGGGTTCATCTATGTATGTTTTCCGTTTCTTTATTCCACCAAAACTGCTAAACGCTTAAACCGATTTAGAAGTGTGTGATATTGTTATTATCAATATGTCATCTTGAGTGTCATAGGGTAGGCCAGGGTAGCTCAACTGTCCAAATATCAAGTAAGTAGTTGTCCTGTTCAAAAATATCAAGTAAGTAGTTATCCTGTTCAAAATTAACTAAAGTTATTTTTATTGCCATATTTGAAATATACGACCCCAAAATAGCCGAAAAGGCCCATGGGTCATTAAAATCAGCATGAGAAAAATCATTTTTGGTTTATTAGCGACCATCTTGAAAAACGGCCGCTATTTTGAGTCCGCTGGGCCAAATATGTCGGAACGGCGGGTCAAATCGACCATTTTGGTCTAATAAATACGTGTGCAAAAGGATTTGCTTTTATCACAATTTACAGTTTTTGTTATTTGCAATTTGCTATGAGCAATAAAATTATAAAATGCGGGTTACTTCGCTTTGGCGGGTGACCGTCTGTTCAGCGTTATCAATGTATGCGATTTACTCGCACGTGCGTGGCCGCTGCCGGCAAGCGTAAATTTACCTACATTTGTGTAACGGCATAGGCTCGGGACCCTCTTAATTATTTACGAGTTTCTGGTAAACCATACAAATACTTTTCTCGAGAGCAAAGGGTTAATGCAAAATCTGATACGCAATATTTTATGACCTAAATGTATATTTTGATGCTGTTGAAATTTTTTTTAGTTAGTTTTTAGATAGTTTTTAAAAATAACTAAATAACCTACCACCATATAGGTGTTTATGAAATGTTTTAAAACAGTAACCTAACTTAACTTTACGAAATGCAGGTGTTTGACGAATGCTAAACTTACCCGTTTATTATTAATCATCTAATTTAATTTCCAGGCGATGTGGTGTTGGAGAATTTGGTTTTGAAGCAGAACGCATTAGATGAATTGGATCTCCCGGTTCAGACGGTCTTCGGACGTTTGGGAAAGCTGGTGTTGAAAATACCATGGAAGAATTTGTACGGCGCGTCGGTGGAGGCCTCGGTGGAGCGGCTGTTTCTGCTGGTGGAGCCGAATTTACAGGTCAAATACAACCCGGAGAAAGAGGAACTACTGGCGCAGCAGAGCAAGCAGGCTGAACTCCAGAGGGTCGAGGATGCGAAGAAGTTGGAAAAGACCAAATGTAAGTTTCTTTAATTCTGCCATATATTATATATGATATTAGATTACTGAACTCCAAAGTATGATTTGCCAATATTTCTGCACTGGCGAAATGCAGGTGGCACTCATAGCATTGACGGCAAAACTAATAGCAATTTATTTCACAATTTATTTTTATAAATGACTTATTGGGCCTGATTGCGCTTCTTTGTGAACTAGATTGAAATTAGTTCAAGCGAATGTTAGATAGGAAAATGAAACGTTACGATTGTTGATTTTCCCACTTCAAAACTACCTGTCGAACTTATATTCGTCTGAATAACTTTAAACACATTTCGTGCGGTGTTGGATTCAGATGCTTAATCTTTGGTGGGTAGTTTTAATGCCACAACCGTTCATTTCACATTCCGCTTTAGCGTATTGCCCTGTCTCATTCACACGGTCTAATTTCCGATTTTAGTTCACGACGAAACGCAATCGAGCCCAATGACTATAAAAGCCAATGTTTTAACCAATGATAACAGTAATAACATTAAATTATTAGTGCCATCTATTGCATTTTTATGTAAGCTGATTATATCACAGGAATAGTATGGAGAGATAGAATGCCATATATTAGTCTATCTGAACTTTAAAGTGCATAATTATTAAATATTAAAACCTGTGAGAGTGGCCACCCTTCACTTGACTCCAATTATTCGTGAGCTCAAGGTTCTCATCAATAAGTTTTCTCCGTATTGAAAGTCGTTGTAGTTGAAGTTGAAGTGTTTATTTAGAAGGTCTGTGAGTTGCCAGTTTGTAACGCTTTGTTTGATAATTCGCCGGTGTGTAGGTAGTGTGGGCTCGAGGTGATGTCGTGGTTGTGTATCCGAAGTGTGAAGTTTGAAGATCGCGGATAATATATGACTGATCGATGTATGAGCGCGTACTTAGAGCGGGCGACGGTCCACTAGGGGAATGATGTCCACCAAGGGAATGATAAAATAAATGTCGAATGTACTGCTTTTTATATGGTATGTAATGATGCAATATCCACCGGTGGGGAAGAATAACTGTGTCAATTCGTATCGATCAGAAGAAATGGCATGAGTCATCGGTTGACTGTGCATAAAATGCCGAATTTAGTTGGAATTCAATTGCAGTTGGCTCGTGTATATTTGAGCGTATTTGCGGTTTCGATTCTATAGAAATTACTTCTTTTGTTGTGGGTATGTTGGACGAAGTGACTCCAACAAACCTATATACCATATTAAAATTGACATATTCATGTAAATAATATTAAAATAATAAGAGCTATGATTTAAAAAATCGTTTGTTATTATATTATTATTTTATACCATATAGGCATGTTTAGAGCACCATTTACAGTGCGCCGTTATACTGTTATACCACGTAAGTCATTAAACATAATAAAAGAAAATTATTCAATTTTTGCAACGTTTCGTAGTAAATTCCTAGTTGCCGAATCTTAGTATGACATTGAGCAATCTAATACGCTATATAATCAATAATTTTGCATATCTCACCATGTCTTTAAGCTTGCAGTAGTCGCATCCCCTAAAAGTCCTGCAAGTACTCGCGCATAGACTGAGATTCCACAACTTCATCAGTTAATCAGGAATTTTACGAGTTCAACTTCGCTTGCGAGCATAAAGAAATGTAGAATATGAATTAAAACAATGTATTTCGATACTTTTACACATAAACACACTATGCCGGTTCGATACAAATCCATCGCGGTAGCCGTCTGATCTTGAGCTGTTTTTTCTCATTCAAGGAAACCAAGGAGGTTAACTATTTTATTATTAATATTATTATACACTAGCTGCGCCCAGCGGTTTCACCCGCGTGGTGATGGAAAATTGTGATAATGATGGTAGAAAACCATATATCTTTATAAATTATAGCCTATGTGTTATTCTGATGTGTAAGCTGTATTATTGTAAAGTTTCATCAAAATCCATTCAGTAGTTTTTGCTAGAAATAGTAACAAACATCCATACATACATACAAACTTTCGCGTTTATAATATTAGTAGGATTGCCGTGCGAATTAGTTGGAACAAAGAGTATTTTTCTTTGAAAAGTGCTTTATTGGACATAAACATACAAAAACATTACTGGTAGTTATAGATTGTTAGTTTTAATATAGAATGTGTTTTCCTTTATGGAAATGCCTTATTCAACGAATGTCGACTCAGTTGCTTTTTGGTGTTCATGGTATGCATGTTTTCAAGGTTGGGCACACTGCAATAACCATGAAGTATTTTGTAAGTTTTTATTAGATCTCCTCTTGTTCGTCGGGGAAAAAGATCATTTACACTAAAAGAGCCAGAATATAGTACCTGTTAGAGCAAGATAGGTATAACGATTTCACATTATAGCTGTTTTTCGGCCCTAGAATGTAGCGAATGAATGCTTAGAAAGTTAACAACTTTGCCGAGACCGCACCTAATTACAAGGACGATGTCTTACGACGATTGTATAATAGCAAATGCTTCTTTCATCGTAATGCACCAGTTAATTAAACAGAAAAAGAAACGAAAAGAGCGCCGATGGTGGGTGATAGCTCTAGTGGATAGCAGACCAAGAGTGACAATGACATCACAAGAAGAAAGTGGTCAGTCAACTTTGCTCTCGATATAATTCTATTAATTGAAGACACACATCGTTTGTCCAATCTATTTTGAAAACACGAATGCAAATGATTTTGTCATGTATAATGCTAGAACGCTTTGAAGAGACCACCTAGTCGAGCGAAAGCGTCTGAACACGAACGAATTTTTGGTCGGTGAATTCCATGGCAGCTCCGTTTGTATTTTATTTATTTTTATTTATCATGTATAAGAGATATTCCAACCAAAATTTATTTTCAAAATCCAACAAGGCATCTGTACACCAAATTTCAAGTCTCTTAGTTCAATATTTCGAGATTGAACTATGACTAGCGCACCCTCTGGTGGACCGATTTCAATCACAATCTTTTCAACTCTTGTCATGACCAAATGATGCCTGCATGCCAAATTTCAGCTCAATCGGATAAAGCTCTTAGGCGCAATCTATTTTGAAAACACGAATGCAAATGATTTTGTCATGTATAATGCTAGAACGCTTTGAAGAGACCACCTAGTCGAGCGAAAGCGTCTGAACACGAACGAATGCTCTAGGCTACTGTTGGCGCCCTCTTGCATCATTTACACTAAACGAATGAGCAATTCTTTGTTTTATAGAGCATTCTATATCGTTATCGCCGAATGGCGGTTAGAATGATCTTAAGCTTCCCCCACTCTGGTTAAAAGCACTTGATTTTGGCAGTGTCTCGGCAAAATAGTTGTATTTAGAATTAACTACCAATAATATTAATATTAAAATATTCATAGTACCGTAAACATTGCACACAACAAAGCCGTGAATATATGTATTCTACAGTTTTGAATAAGGGAATCACCAACATAGCATATTAAAGAAACCATGGTAACGAGAGAAACCATGGAAACGAGAGGCAAGAAAAATAACAACAAAAACAAAAGTAACATATTTTGTGTTAAAATTTTCATTCTTTCACGCATATACAATGTAAGAAATAGAAATAATTGAATTTATAATTTATTTGAGCCACATTGAAAGTGGAATTATAAAGTGACAAGAAAACAGTTTTTTATTCAACCTTCAAGCGGTAGAGACAAAAATAATAGAGTCAGTGTTCGGAAAACTTTCGATAATTGAGTGCACAAGAGAGAACTTCGCGAGACCAGACTTCGACAGGACCGAGTTTATAACCCGACCCCGACGATATCTACGCTTCGCAGGACAGTACTGCTCTTCAAACGGTAAGCGACAATAACAGCTTATACCTTGATGCCTCAATTATGCGAGCGGCTAGATTTACAAACTAGTGGAGACTAGATCGATCTAATAGGAAAAGAGATCGCTGCGGAATCTGCAAAAGGAGACCGTACGATACAAGAGCTTAAGGTCACCTTGTATCGCAACTCGCCGAGGAGAGACACGCCTCTACGAGTACCTGGTGTGCCATCGGCAGTAAAACGCCGGTTCACATCACCCCTGGGTGCCACCAAAATTGCACCTTGTCGTTCTATGGCTACCCTAAAATAAGGTGGCAGATTTTCGATCGGTTTAACCGCTGACCGCTGGATTTGCCACTACAGGCAGAGTGGGGGTAGAATGAGCATTCGCTCGCTTGGTGTAAATGCACAGTAATATTGTTAGATGGTGGAGTGTTTTCAGTCGTACTTCATATGGTTTGCTCCTCAGTGACAGCACCAACTTTGTTGCTCTTCTCTGAAATCTTTCCAGAATTCAACGATAAAATATTCAATATTGTTTTCTCAGTAAAAAAGGCTTAAATAAAATGTAGATGATTTTCAACTCAGTTTTTTCATGTACTTAAAATAATCAATCAAAAGTTCAGTTTGATGTACAGAATCACTCCTTGAAAAAATGCCCGTCCGTTGGTTCATACTCTATAAATAGGGTTGCAGTGAATCATTCCTTATCAGTACATTGTAATATTTTATTGAGTACTTAAAATAATTAGTGCTCATTAACACATTCAGGTGAAGGCTTCCTTTTACTATGTTATGAGTAGGTATGGTATGTATGTTGTTTTATGGAAATTGATAATGAGCATTGGCGACCATTCCTGCGATTCTCATATCCTTGGCTCATTGAAGGCATGCCCATAAGGTGACATTAAAACAGAATGACTGGCAGTTTTTGGCATATCATGTTATCAGTTGCTGTTAGAGCTGGTGGATTATGTTATAGCTGCTGGATTTTTGTCTATGATATTTTAATTGTACGTGTTGTCAATTCTACTATAGATTAATGTGAATTACAAATGTTTAAAATGTTTGCCCTAGAACAAGTTTTTACTTAGTTGGGCAACATGGGACCGATCTTCACTATAAGCATGACACAACTTGCTGTGGGTTTTTTATTTTTAAGGCTAACTTTTATTAAATGTTATTACATATTACCTAAGCTTAGTGTTACCATTGATTTTATAGTGTAATAGATAACGCCATTCCATACTGCAAAATGGAAGTCGCAATTTAATACAAAAAACGGCAGGTAGATGGCCATCGTAGTTTTCAAACTCGATTTAATGCGCTTCCATCTTCAATAAACCAATATTTGGCCGATAGATGGCGTTCAAACATATTATCGGACGCGTCCGTAAGCCGCGGCTTACGAACGTGTGCCTAGTCGTCCGCGACTGACGTCCTATAATGTGCACCGCTCAATAGAAATTCATTACACAGATCGCGTGCATAAGCCACAGGCATAAGCCGCGGCTGACGGACGCGTCCAATAATGTGTTTGCCCCTTTGTTTGCCCCTAAGCGTGTGCCGTTAGAGTATTAATATTTATATGATCAGTGAGTATTAATAATAAAATAGAGCGCGAGCGCGCGAGTGTGAACAGTAGACACGGGTGGACACGGGTGTGAACAATGCATCGACCGCCCGGCTAAGGCCCGCAGTCGTTCGCGAGCGCTTGTGAAGTGATATAGTTGGGAATTTGTAGAGCATTTTTATTGTTTTTAAGAAGAAAGATGGTTAAATGTGCAATCGATCATTGTAAAAATGATACTAGAAAACACACAAAACACAAATCTAGTGTCACATATCATCGATAAGCAATTTTGAATTACTTTTCAACCAAATAAAAGTTATCCATTACGGGGGTGAAGCGAGGAGCGCGACGTAAGCGGATGAGGAACACACTGCCCCACCCTTCGTCTTGCTCGACCGCAATCGGTCGCAATTGGTGTTCACTAATCGAGAATCGAGATATTTTAAAAGCAAAATCGATAATCGATAATATTTTTTTATAAAAATTGACAAATCACTTTTTTTAATTATAGGTAGTAATGGTAAAAAAATCTTATGTTAATATAAGTATAGAGTATATATGGAATATGATAAATAATCCATAATAAGGCCAATAAGGGATTCCTTTTTGACCACTCACATAGGTTTATCCAATTGCTTCAGATGGAGCGTAGATGTTTTTAGGGCGTACCTTTATATGCTGATATTATGCATGTATGAGTGTCTGAACGTAGAGAACGAACGTCTTGACGGGTTTTGACGTAAGTATGAGGTGTCGTTGGATTCGACGTGATACGGTGGTGCGAATACGTTATATTAAAAACCGACCAAAAAATAATTTTAATAATATTATTATTATTAACTTAGAAACTTACCTTACTTTTAGGTTTCCAAAAGACAAAACAAATATGATGAAGTAGATTGATGCTGTAAAGAAGACCAATTGGGAACCAAACTTTTGGAGTAGAATCTGTTCAGTACATTTTCCGGATTCAAACATGTATGAAACCAAAAATGGAATCCGTAGATTAACAAACGACGCTGTACCTTCGCTTTTTCTACAACAATCTCCATTTTCCGGTCAACAGTCGGAGGTTGCAGGGCTTTCCAATTCAGGACTGGTACACGACACTCCAAGGAAACGAAAGTTTAAAACAGAAATTATCCGTTTAAAAGACATTGCAAAACGCCGACGTATGCGGGGCAAGGCACTACACGCTGCTAATCGGCGTTTGAAAAAGAAAGTTGACAATTTATCTAAGGTATTAAAAGAACTGAAGCAAAAAAGACTGATCAACCAAGAACAAGTGGATATTCTGGAAGTGTGCCGGCTTTCTACAGCAGCTCTTTTGAAAAGGATGACTCATAAAGGGAGAGAATATCCACCTGAACTGCGTACATTTGCGCTAACCCTCCATTTCTATTCTCCAAAGGCCTACTCTTACGTACGTAGTACCTTTAACACATGTCTACCACATACAAGCAGCATAAGAAAATGGTACCAATGCATAAACGCCACGCCAGGTTTCACTGCAGAAGCTTTTAAAGCACTTGATCAAAAGGTCAAGTCTTCTGACAAGAAAATTCTATGCAATTTGGTAATAGACGAGATGTCGATTCGACAATTAAAGGAATTTGACGGTAATGCAGTCCAAGGATATGTAGATTTTGGTGCTGGGTTTGATGTTACCGGAGTTTCAATGCACCATGCAAACAAGCTCTGGTGTTCCTTTTAGTTGCCATTAACGAGCAGTGGAAAATTCCAGTAGGATATTTTCTGGTAATCGGCGTAACAGGTGAGCAAAGAGCCAATCTAGTAAGGATATGCCTTTCTAATTGCCACGATGTAGGCGTGGTAGTTGTATCTATGACATTTGATGGTTGCCCAGCAAATATAGCCATGGCTCAAGAGCTTGGCTGTTCGTTTAACTACCAACGTCAACTAAAAACCTATTTCGAACATCCTGCAACAAAAGAACCAGTTTTTGTATTTTTTGACCCATGTCACATGGTGAAACTGGTCAGAAATACATTACAAAGTAAAAAGGTTCTTAGAGATAATAACGGCGGCCTAATCAAATGGCAATATTTTGAAGAATTAAACACGCTCCAACTAAATGAAAATTTTCACTAGGGAAATAAATTATCGACACAACACATCAACTTTCAAAATCAAATATTGAAAGTAAAGCTAGCAATACAGCTGTTAAGTGCCAGTGTTGCGAACGCTATTGAATTTTGCGACAAAAAATTACGTATACTTAATTTTGCTCACTCACAACCAACAGTGAATTTCATCAACACAATGAACAATCTGACTGACATTCTTAATTCAAGAAAGTTTCCTGGCATTGACTTTAAAGCACCAATCAATGAGAAAAACGAAACGAAGTATCTAACGTTCATGGATAATGCAAAAACTTATTTGGAACATCTAGTTTTGATGGACAATGAAACACCGATCATGAATACCAGAAATAAAGTAGGTTTCCTTGGATTGTGCGTGTGCATAGACAGCATGAAAGGATTGTACAACGAGCTCGTTAAACAAGAAAAAACATTGGATTTTTTACCAATGTACAAGTTAAGCCAAGACCACTTAGAGATATTTTTTTCAGTAGTACGGTCCCACGGCGGGTTCAACAATAATCCATCGGCCCTGCAATTTATGGCAACTTACAAAAAGCTCTTGGTTCACATGGAGTTAAAAGAGAATTTCAGGGGAAACTGTGCTCCTCTGG